>VWZD01006501.1:176540-256800 GCA_013396695.1 Sakesphorus luctuosus
CCCCCCACCTCCGCTCCCCTCCCGCCGGCGCCAGAGCCCGCCTTTTTTCCGCTTTCTGATTGGCCGCTGTCGGGCGCTGGCTGCGTCTCGATTGGCTGTTCACCACGTGCGGTTCAGGCTCCGGGCGCGGCTGGCAGGGGCGCGGCAGCAGAGGGCGGGTCCGGGCGGGGCGGTGCCGGGGCTGTCACCCATCCCCTGCAGGAGGCCGGCCCGGCTCTTTACAGGCTTCCCCCGGCCGCCATTTACCCACTCGGCTGTGGAAGGAACAGCAGGGGCGCGCATTCTTACCCCTAGGCTGTACTTGCGGTCGGTAGCGGGGCATCGGGCGTTGGCCTTCCAGTGAAAGGCCACAAGGGCTTCCCAGACGGGCCCCTCAGGCTCTGTCAGGCTGGCGGGGCAGCTGCAGTAGGCCCAGCTGGGCCTGGATTTTCCCCTCTTGTGCAAATGTATGTCTGGTATCACTGCCCGCATGAATGTCACAGTTAATTGGGTAAAAAAATCCAATGTTGTGAGGTCTGTCGTTTAGTAACATTGGTGGTAGCAGAGCAGTCTCACTGCTTTTGTGAAGCAAAGCCCTGCATATTCCTTGGAAATAGGGATGTGTGCAGGGGATGTGAGACTGCCTTTGGCTGCAATGCAGTTTGTTCAGGGTGGATCAGGTTTTTGTAACTACTTAGCAGGCAGGTATATCTCAGGCAAAGTGAACATTTCAAACTCCATGATATTCTACAGAAAGATGAACTGGAATGCTCATCTTTCTGTAAAGAGATGCTCATCATCGTATCAGCCACAATTTTTTTTTTTGGTCCACTATGCAGGCTGTAAGATTTCTTTTTCTTCACTTAGTTGTTTAGTCAGTGTAAATAAATGTTGCATTGCAGCTTTCAACAGAGACAGCTGGAGACTGTAGGAAGACAGGCCAGAGTGAGTCCCAGTCCCCTGATACACCTACAAGAGGTGCAACACTGTATGGCAAAGCAGCATTTGCCACAGGCACACCACCAGGTTCTTCTGGCAAGACTCTTCAGCAGCTTGCAGGGAAGAGTTTTATCCCAGTCAGACAGCTGTGCCTCAAAGGTGCGGAGCAGTGACTACTTCCCTATGCATTGCTGTAATATATGAGTATGTTCAAACTTAACCAGGTATAGGTTAACTTTATGAGGATGACCACTCTATCTTAATTAATGGGTGCCAGTGTGTGCGCAATTTCACTGTATGTACCTTTCCTGGATCTCTTTGAAGCTGCCAACTCAGTGTAGGCAAGTTGTTCAGTTTGTAGTTTCTGAATTATGGGTTATTGTGTGCTGCACTGTTCTCACAAGTTTTTTGCAGCATTTTTATAGCTTTGCATTTTCTTCTATAGTGTTTTGGAAACAAACCAAGGGATCCCATAATGGAGTTATCTTGATTTCACAGCATTTTGCTCTAAAATCAGAATAGTGAGTTTAGGGACGGAAGAAGTTAGAGGGGAGGGAGTAATTTGTTCAGCCTTATGAGGTGCACTCTTGCCTTCAAGACACTCTGAAAAAATAAGGTCAGGAAAAAAACAACCACCAGTACTGTTTCTTGGTCTCTAGTAAACAAAGAAACTATTAAAATTGTGTATAAAGATGAAGTTCACTCAAAGTACTATTGAAAAGATCGATACTACCATGACTGAGGCAGAGGAATAAAAATCAAGAGTCTATTCTCAACTCTGCCACCAGTTCATTTAGTTACAGTTTTCCAGTTTGTAAAATAGAGAGGGTAATGATTTTTTAGGATAGGAATTGTCCTTGTACAGGGCTTTGAGGCTCTGGACATGCCAAGTACTGCTGTATAAGTTTTGTGTCTGCTGAGCCCCTTAACTCTGATGTAGGTTAAGAGTTCAGTTTGTCATGTTCTGAGCAAGATGTAAGCTGAAGTCACTGTGATCTCCTTTGCCTAGTCAAAAGGGACTCTGTTCACATGCCAATTCCTGAAATTGCTTTTTCATTGTATCTTGTGCCCCTTGTGTGACTTCCGGGGGCCAAGGAAGTTTAATATCTTAAAAAGCCTAAGTACAGAAGGTCACTTGTAATCTAAGTGCTGTCTGGCTAAAATATCATCATGAAAGCTCTGCACAGTAGACATCACATCTAAGATGATCATGGATGGTCTCACCACTCACAAGTCTTGAAATATTTTGGAGATGTGTATGTTTAAATGTACTGGCCATATGTTTTCAGTTAGTGTGGTATAAATGATGAAGGAATCATGTGCAGCACTGAAGTTATTCTAGTTTCCATCAGTATAGCTGAGAGTAGAACATAGCAAAGGCTTCTAGCAAAATTCTCATGGGAAATCGTTAGTAAAGTCTTATGCCTTCAGTTGGTAAGCATCCAAAAAGGCTTCACAGGATGGTATTTCTGGACATGCTCCATGAAGAGAATTATCCAAAAAAGACCATTTGCTGATGAAAAAAGATCAGAGTTAAGTAGCAAATGTCTATGAGACTGGGTGTTATGTGTATGTATTGCATAATATATACCAAAGTATTTATATACTATGTTGAAGTTTACTCAGTTACTAATTATTTTCCCTTTTCATATGTGTAAGGGTAGCTGGTGAAACAAGACATGGAAATTACTGAAGGTCAAAATGAAGGAAAAGTGAAGAAAACAACCAAGGCATGTTAAAACATGAATCTAGTTAGAGCAGAGAACAATCAGTTCTGTTTTCTTCTTATGTTTAGTATCAGGTTTTGCGTAAGGCTAAGACATCTATCCAGAAGTTGGAGCAGACGTTGTGTTCTTTGCTGAAGATGAAAGGTAACTGTGCAAGTATTTGTTTGGACAAAGTGCCTGGACTTGGTTTTTATGTATTTGTTAAACAGAGAGATATGGGTGGACAGCTGAGCCCATTAAAGCATCACAGCCAACTGTGGCTTTAGTTGTAGCAATAAGCAAGGGATAGCAAAAAGTCTGTCAACCCACTAAGCACTGCATCTCAGAACTCCTCTAACTCAGTCTTTCTACCCCCTCCCCAGCTTAGGTGAAGAAAGGAAACAAGTATTTCCTGCTATCCCATGACAGCAGGCCATTCAGGCTAAGTGCCCTTGCCATGCTGCTGCTGATTCTCCCCCAGCAGGTGTGGGGCTGGTGTGGGTCCCCAGGCGGTATCCTTAGGCTCCCACCAGGAGGCTGCAGGAGCGTGTGTGCTGCTCCCGGCCGCAGCAATGTGGTGCAGTGCAAGTCACAGCCGTCAGGAGCACCCAGCATTGTGAGAGCTTAAACTGCAGAACAACAGGCTCTGGTGTGATGTAAAGGAGTGTAGAAAATGGAATCCTCTGATTAAGAATTTACTCTGAGAGAAATGGGTAAGAGAGATGCTACAGTTTTGGTTTTTTCCCACTTGGTGGGTCATCTTCATGCCCTCCTCTGTTACAGTGTGTCACCATGTAAGTCACACTGGTCAGCATGTCCTGTCACCAGCTGAGGCAGCTCCTGCTGTGGGGCTTCACTCCCTCAACAAACAATGCACCTTCTGTTTACTGATGCAGGCCATTGCCTCCACTGGGAGCAAGTAGGAGTAGGGGTTGATAGGGTAGAGGGTTTGGACATATTTTTCTGTCTACTCAAGTGTCCAAATTCTTATCAGCTAGAAAAAAAATTCTGTTTATGCAACTTGCACCTCCAATGATTTGCATCCATTAGAAGTCTCAGTGCTTCAAATGAGCAATCTCATCTGAAACCACATCCTTGGATAACCCATAAAAGTCAGTCATAGGAAGAAAGAATAGTTTGACAGAGCAAAATCGAAAGGATCACAAGCACTGAAGCTGGCTGAAGGGAGTTTGGAGGCAAGCTTCCCCTTGTATTGACTTGCATATATGTCAAATTCATACTGCTTATGGTAATCCCATCTTGGATGTCAGGGGTTTTTACATGCAATTTGTTCATTATATGGTAATCACAAAATACTGTATTGACTAGTGCATGCCTGGACTTTGATTTGCTTGGTTTTTTCACCATCAGTTCTGTCAGATCAACATTAGGAACAAGGCAATGATTCTAAGTTCCTCAGTGTTCATAAACTCCCAGTGATGCTAGTCACATTGTAGGAGAGGCAGAGATTTCTTCTTTGACATCATTTTTGCCTAATGAAAAGGTCTAGTTTGTGAAGAACCACTTAAAATACTCTGGTTGGGGTTGAGGGTGCGTAAGAAGCCAAAAGTCCCACTGATGTGACAGTAACCCTTCTGCTGACAACAGAGAGCTGCAGTCTGGAGGATGGGATCCCATCCAGCTTGGAGGAAGTTAGGGAGGAGTATGTCAAGAGGCACTTCAGCAATCACAGGTAAAGGCTTATACCAATCAAAAAAAGATGATAATACTTTTCACTTGCTTCCATTGCAGCATCCCTAAACCTCTTTATCATTGTTACTGTATTTCCAAGCAGAGGTCTTTCATCATGAGAAAAGGATGAAGAGATTTCACCTGGACCCCTGTAATCCCATACAGTGCACAAAACATTCTAAGCATGTTGTTGGTCTCATTTCCAGCTTGTATTTTCTTTCCCTTCTGTGTAGCTGATCTCCATTGAGGACTTCTCATTCACCTGCAAAGCAGAAGAAGGAGGAAAAAGCTGGCTTGGGAAGAATGGCTCTGGACTCTGGAGTGACCATGACAAGGGTCCAGTTAAGAGATTTTTCATGTGGCTTTTTTCCCTTTGTGTTCTTTCCAGCACTACATCAGCCTCAGAAGCCATGAGTGAAAGCGACTCTGCCATCTGGTATTTGATTCAAGAATGTGAAAAACAAACACTGGAAGAAGATGGGAATTCAGAATTGATCCAGTATTCAGACACTTCATCCCCAGATCTGGTGGAATTTGAACGGTAGGTGCACCCTATTTTGCCTTCAGTTTTTTAACTTGTTTGCATTAACACTGCATCTAGTCACTGCTGTTCATACAGCCCTACTGGAGCTTGAATCTGCCTTGCAGAAGCCTTGTGCCAGCAACTTTAGCCTTACTGGTGATGGAGCTGATCACTTCCCAAGTCTGTTACCTATGACTTCCACATGAATGGACTCTCAGCATCGTAGCAGTCCCCTGCTTTTCAGACCTTGGTAAACCCCTGAGGATTTTTCACCCTTTCTCAAGAAAAAGAAGAAAATTTCTTTCAAATGCACCCTGTGTGGCCATGCTTTTCTACTGTCCATATAGCTTACAGAGTAAGATGGAACATCCTCGCTAACAGTAGTAGTTTAACAGGCAAGCTCAGGTGGAATAGGAGGTTATTAATCCGGGATGATTTATGCAGGTGTGTGCCCCTGTGTGTTTGTGGTATCAGTAACCCTTCAAAGTTGTATCCCTGCAATGGGGCTAGATTTTAGGAAAGTAGGAGTTGCTGCACCAGGAGGTACTTAGAGTTTTTATCTTGTTTTTCCAACAGGATAAACGATTATTTGATTGTAAAGATATGAGAAATAGATGAATGTGTAATCTATCCTGTACCATCAAGCAGTCAATTTCACCCTAACCATTCCAAAGTTAAGAACATACAGTGCACGACACTCCACACCTGGCATCCTCTTTAAAAGCATCACTACCATAAATAAAAACTTCTGCAGTTCCTTCTCTTTGCTTTGAATTGCTGCTTATTTTTAAAATTTCCCTGGATCACCGCGTTTTTCATCAAACGGAGACTGCAGCTATGCCAGCAGATGGCACTGGCCTCCCGCTACGGCTCCTTTTTTTGCTCCTGAGACTCGGAGGTCGCTGTAGGAAGACATCGTTTACAAGACCTTAAAAAGTGCTGAATCAAGATTTTCAGGATTAGAAAGCTCTGCTTCGTCAAAGACTGCACGACAGAGCTGTGAACACCTGACTTTCCCATTTGTCGCTGACAAGGCAGACCAGGGCCTATAACGTGTGGACTTTATCCCTTAGTCTTATGGCAGATTCCATTTGGCGCATAGCTAATTCTTGTCGAAAAATTATCTTTTATAACAGGCATAAAAACAACAGGGACTCTTCAGCAAGAAAAATAACAGCCTTTTGGTCATCGTTTAATCACACTGTTTGGGCAGCATCAGATACGCTTTGAGCTTAAACAGACTGGGGTTTTTTCCCATATCCAGCAGCAGGAGCTACATGGGTAGGACTGCACAGTACTCTGTCCAGTGAAAAATGTGCTTGTCTCCTTCCAGCTGGGAAGGAAATAGTTGAGTCATGCTTCAAGCTTCATTTCTTTAGCAGAGCAGTCTATTGGTGAGTCATATTCTTCTGTTTGAGAAATTTCAGATCCTTTGTTTGGAGCTGGACATCCAGAAACCTTAGTGAGTGCAGTACCTTACATGAGAATGCATATTCCCCTTTCCAGTATTTTGCTTCCAGCAGCGGTGGAATTCATTTTGAGCCCAAATGTAGTAAGAATGACTGTTGTTTATAAAACCCTTGGTTTGTACTCCTTTGATCTTGTTATTTTCATCTGAGAAGCAATACGCATTTAATTAATATAAAATAACCTTGACTGCTGCTTTCTGAACTAGACATTATTATCCTTGGTTCACTGTGCCACAGTGCTAACAGAACAAGCAGGCTTGTTCTGAGAGTTAGTCACTGAGTTGAATTTATACCACTAAAGTTCCACCACCAATTTCACTACAAACTGCATAGAATTCAGTCTTAGGGATGCATTTCCTCAGGTGTAAAATGGAGGAATTTGAGCTCCCATGCTTAAGTCAGAGCATCCAGAACTGGGGTAGCCTCCTTCTGTCTGCATGTATAACTACCTAAGACATCAGGATATGATCTCAGCCAGGGCTGTAAAGTGCAGCGCCATGCCAGTAAATGTATGAAAAGTGACTTACAGTGCAAAAGGCTCAGGATAAAAAGGCAAGTAGCTGAAACTTTATTCAACTCCAGAATGAAGTCTGCCTGTGCAATAAGTACAACCTGCAGTGCCTGGAAGTTCTGCTGTGAGGCAGTCCTGCTGAGGCTGTGGCTGGAGCCTGCTTTTTGCAGATGAAACTTTGGCAGAGTGGAGTTGCTAAAATCTTCGAACAGTATTGGGCAACCTTCAATAATTGTATGAAGTCTTAGAGGGGGGAGTCAGTGAAGTAGTTATGAATCAGAGCTACTCCCGTCTCCTGATGATTTTCAGTAGATGGTTGTCTCATAGCCTGCTCTTAAGAGATGCTCCCTTTCCTTTCATTCCAGATACCTGTATTTTTATAAGCATACAATGGACCTGCTGATAGAGCATGGAATTGTTTGCACTGGAGAGGTGCCTCTTCCTGAGGTCTCCACAGCTATTTCCGACCTCTGGCAAGAGCTTTCTGAAGAAAGCAAGGACAGCATCTTGCAGTACTGTAGCCAGAGAGATTTCCCTATGGATCCCAAAGCTTCTTGCCAAGAGCCTGCATGCACTGAAGATAGTGTGAGGGACAGCAGAGGTAACAGTGAGGAAGCCAGTGGGTCTTCAGTCTCCACACCAGAGGAAGTAAGTGCTCAGTAACATACATAGTCTGCCTCTGAAACTCCAAGCCTTCAGATGCCAATTGGCTCTGCAACTTTTAATTGAAAACATAGAATAGTTGTAACAAAGCTTTCTCAAGACCATTTGAATGCATAAGTGGAGACAATATGCAGTCTTTGAGTAAATATCTGCATCAAATTTTCTCTTGATAAGATACATAGCAAGCTATAGGCATGCAGTGGTAGTAATCCTGCTAGTCTCCACTGACTTGTGGAGTTTCTGTGCCAAATAACAGTTAAAGTTGCTCATATTGCTCCAGGGACAGGGAGCAAGAGTTACACAGTTCATCTGCTCTGCAAACAATCTGAGGAGCACAGATGATCTAAACCCAGAAAGAAGACCCAGTTTGCCAAGGCCTGCCATGTTTTGGGTTGGGTGGGGTTTTTTTCATCAAAGCACCTGGTAGCAAAGAGACCAGTTCCAGCAGTACAGGGCCAATGACTGCCTGTACCAGGCACCTCTGCAGAGCCAAGAAGTCAGTGACTGAGTAGATTATGGCATTTGTTAAAAAGAGGTTGATGAGATTGATTAAATAACAGCTAACTCTAGAAATGGTTCCTGGAGCACTGATTGCTGAAGCAACCAGCTGCTCAAAGAGGTAGATATCTTTTTATTAGCTGCAAGGGAGGGACAGATGTCCACCTTTAGCATATAAGTAAATTGCATTGACAAGTTCTTTTTGAGTCACAGGACACAACTCATATTGCTCGTTGCCTTCGGAAATGTTATGGGGGTGTTGCCTGTACAGCACTTTCTGGCACAGAAAATGCATGAACTGCATTATGGCATACGAGCTTATAAATTTGTCACAGGGCAAATCTAAACTCCTTTGTAAAGTGGATTCAGATTTGGAGACACTGGCTGGTACAGCTGAGATCTCCAGATATGAGCAGCAGTCCACAGTCAAGTCTCAAAAGCACAGATATAATGCATGTTTTTTACTCATTTTTTTGGGAGATGTAATATTAAGTCTCATTCTTAGAGGCTGAAGCACGGGCTTAAGGAAATGGACTAACCTGTTCCTAGTCATGAAATGCAGTAATTGCTTATTATTCCTGTCTCCACAAAACCTCTTGGTTTACTCTAGCTGCAAACATACCTGTTAAATGTAAAGAAAGAATATCATGCCTTTAAAAAATTTATTATTAGAAATTATGCCCCAGGTTAAAGTTTTAGGTGGCTGGATATGTTGACATCTGAAGTGATTTCTCTGCTAGGTAATGTTTGAAGATGCATTTGATGTTGCTGCTGGTTTCCTTGACAGAAGCAAGACTCAGGGCATGTCTAGCCAGAGGTAAATTACAAACTCACCCCTTTTGGTAGACACAGTAAGTTAATAGCTCACTGTCAATACTCCATGGCAAGTATTCCGTGGAGCAAGACAATAGCCTAGCTCTCTTTTTTATGCCTAATTTTTAGTAAATTGTTAGAATAGCAGCCTCCAGCAACTGTGCTGTCAATAATACTTCTTTTTAATGTGCAAAAGTGAAATGACTAGTGGTCATTTACAGCTGAATCAGTAATAATCACTTATTAAGAGCAGTCTGTCACTCCAGGATAACTGGGGTCCTTCTGATTTTCTTTGTCACTCTGCATAGCTTTCCATCTTTTCAATTTACAATACTTTGTAATGTTTTCCTTTTCCCTCCCTCACCAGATCTGTGAGGACCATGAGGCTTTCCCTGGATAAATTAGCTAATCATAAACTTTACTCTCATTTAATGAGACAAAAATTATAATTTTTTAACCTTTTCTCCCTTATCTTTTTCAAGTACCCTAATTCAGTCACAAGGAGGTGATCAGGTGAAAGTGGTTGACCTGAACAGTAGAATCAAAGAAACACAGGGCATATTAAATAATAATATCTTTCCTCTTCGGGTCAGATGAATTACCTTGAAGAGAACATGTCAGATACAAAGCTGGCACTGCCTTTGATTTTTCCCAGAAGACCAAAGAAAGAAAAGGGTTGCTTTCCTCAAAAGGAAAATCACATTATGACTCATCTTTTATGTATTCTTGCTACTTAGTCTTTGTTTGGAATGTTTCTCTTTGCAAATAGTGTTATTAATCTGTGGAGGGTTTAATCCCATTTTGTACTTATTTTTCCACGTTTAGAGTGCTCTTTAATGTGAATCTCTTTCTTTCATCATTGTTCCAGGTTGCACTTCCAGAAGAGAATGAATTAAAATAGGTTGTTTTGGCTAAATAGATAAAAAAACTTAACAAACATTTAACCATTAAATAACATTTCTTTGGTCACAATTGCCATTTGCTTTTAAAATAAACATTGCTTTATACTGCAATGTATTGCCATCATCTTTACAGTCTGTTTTAGGTCCCAAATCAGACTAGTATTTCAGTAGTTGACATTTATCCTGTTCCCTTCCTTGCCTATTGTTCTGTGCCCTGTAATTCTGGACAGAGGTGTGATGGCAGAACTTTATAAAATCCCAAGAAGAGTACAGAGGTAAGGTCCAGAATGAATAGCTTAGCTTTTTGCCACAGTTACCTGAGTACAAACCTGCCAGTAATAGCTAACATGTTATTTCATGACCACAGGTTACTGCATTTACTCACAAACTTTACAAAAGAAGTAAAAGCTGTTCTTTTGAACAACCCTACAAAATACACTACCAAATAACCATTGTTGCTCTCTGTTTTAATGGATATATACTTTTCCCCAAAATAGTGTTATTAAAGCTGTCATGTATCCGTAGATCTCTTTGTTGTGACACTGGTTTCTTGAATTGCTGTTCTCTCTTCTTGCATATTTTTCTAGCACTTGTTAGACAGTGTCTCATGAATACTTCTACCACCACTCCTCTCTGCCTTGCTTGGCTATTGTCTTTAATATCACAATCATCTTGAAAGCTATTTTAATCCTTTTTTTTAATTTAGAAGTAAAATGAAGAGGAGAAAAAATAAATAGAAGGGAACAGGAAATTAAATACAGTATCTGGTTCCATTTTCAGTTCAGCAATTGCAAGCTGCAATTCAGAAAATCCAGAGGATCACCACCGACTCTATTTGCACATCACTGACTTCCTAAAACGCCTCTTCTTTGCTAATACACAGGTTTTCCAGGTAAGCCTTCCCAAAGGATTCTTTATTGAAGAAGAAATGTATTTCTGTCTTTGTCTGTATTCTGTGCTTCTGGTCATATTGTCCAGATGATTACAAATAAGAACTTGGGGTTCATCACTTCAGGTGAGTCATTACCAAAGGTCAGGCCTTTGTAAGAAGCAAAGTGTGAGGAGTTATTATTGCTTTGAATATTATTGAAAATGACAAATGACATGAAAAATTTTAAATTATTTTTTGTTTTATTGTTTGCATGAAAGTTCATTGTGGAAAAGCTTGAGTGATCTCCTGTAAGCAGGCAAACCCTACTTTGCAGTTCTCCATTATCTCCCAGCTGCTTCATTCTGAGCTCAGTAGGACCCACCTTCTGCTTATCTGGATGCCAGGTTCCCTACGCTGAGCCCTCCACTGACAGGCCTTAGGAGCAGGATTATCTGTGTTCTTGAGAGAGCTGATAAACAGTTCCTGAGCTCCCTCTTGACCTCAGCCTACTGTTGCAGGTTTGCTGACCCAACAAGTCCTTGTGTTTGCAGTGTTTTTCCTCCCCTTCTTGTCTTCCTGTCAAGGAGGTGGCTCAGAACTTGCACATGGATGAAGAACCCAAACATATCCCTCAGACAGACAATGCTTGTTTTGGCTCATAGTCAATTGTACCTCCACAGTAGCCAATGGTTTGCTAATGTCTATTGCCTAGCTCCCACCCAATTTCTGGTACTTGAACAGATGCTCCTTCAAAGGAAAACAGAGAGTTTGTGATGAGGGGTAGTTGTGACAGAAAACAAAGCAGAAACTTGTGTTGCACCACTATCTGAATCTATAGTGATTGTTGCGTGCCATTTGTTTCCCCCATCTCAGGGAGACAGTAGCACTAGAGGAGGTGCAGAGAATGGCAACAGGCACAGCAAAAGGCATTGAACAGGAACTTTAGAGTGGGACTTTTCTGCAAAAAAAGACTGAGGGGTACTGAGAGACCATTTTGTTCCTACATGGTGTGCATTTGGTACTCAGAATGATTATTCATTTTGTCTAACACGAGATGACCTAGAAAGCACTCAATAAAGTGAACAACATATTAAAAATACTTGCATGTACAAATTACCGGATTTAACTCCAGGGGCATCAATCCATGGGCAATTACTATATCTGAAGGTCCAGATACAATTTCCTGCTCAGGAGGTACTCACAGCACAGTTTGGTGTAATGTAGGAGCATATATTGTGAATAGCCCTTTGGTCTATGAATAGCTATGTTCTCTATAGGGGCAGAGCTCTTCTTGTGTTTATGTAAATGACGATGAACTGAGTAGGCCTAGAAAAGAAAGAAAAGCTTTAGGCAAGATATGGTATTTTCTGGTTTTAAATTTCTTTTCTGAGTGTCATGCCTAGCAAGGTCTCATTTTGTCCTTCTCATTGGTGCTGCATCATTCTATGTGAGCCAAGGTCATCTCACAGCTCCCAGATGAGGTGCTATGGGAAGGGGTAGTGTCTCTTTCAAGATTTAGAGAGGCACATTTTAAATAAGACTAGGAGAAGGGGAGCAATGGGAAGACAGGCAGCAAAAGAACCCAAAGTACTGCAAATTGGCAGTTGACTGTACTCTGTGGATCCAAAAGGAAATAAAAGGCTGCACACACTTCTCTTATGCAGGAAAAAGGGAGTTTGAGCAGAAATCACCAAGGCTAGATAATGCAAAGGTCACAGTCTATTTTGATTTAGACTGCAGAACAGCACATCTAGCCAATGCTGCCAAGAGGAAAAAGAAAGAAAAAAAGGTGACTGACAAGATATTTTTTGTTTTGAGAGCAGAAATTTGGATCCATCTCAAAGCAAACAGATTGAGACAGTTATGAAAGTGGTTCTTGAAACACACCAACTCAGGCAGCAGCAGAGAGATCAGTATAGGCTACTCACCTTACCCCAGAAATTGGGCTGCTCAGAGCATCAGAGACTCCTGGACTTGACAGGGAAAGGAACCCGTCTGCTTACCTTATGGGTATGACTGAATCTCTGCAGACCATTCCCCTTCCCTTGATATGGTACTTGTGCTGGTGCTGTGCTAGCCCAGGAGTTCGGGCAGTGCTGGGATACATTATCTCAAAGATAAGGTCTTGGTGCACTGTGGACACACCTTGTAGAAGATACAGAGGTGGGTAGCATGTACAGTAAGTACCAAGGTAAGGCATGTGATATTGAAATACAAAAGGCAGCCTATGGTCTCCTTTCCTTTCATCTACAGACCTGATGAGGTGATGGGTTTAATTGCTGGTCATTCATGCCAGTGTTATGTTATGTCATTTCTAGTTAACTTTCCAGGTACAAAGTACCATTGGTGGGTTGTGTATGGTCACCATGTCATAGTCGCAGAGCTACTGAGCACAGCTCCTCTTGAGCTGCTGCTCTGGCTCTCAAGGCTGCCAAGGGCATGCACCCTACTGTTATAAAAAGCTTCAGAAAGACTCGCACAAGAGGAGGAAGGAAATAATTTGGAAATTATAAGGAAAGGGAGAGCACTTAAAAGGGCAGTGACACAAAAATAAGAACAGGAGCCTGCTTCCATTGTACATGATAGAGAAATATTTCTGAACATGAGATTAGTCAAACAATCTTGTAATTTTTCAAGAGCTGTTGTCCTAAGGTCACATCGTAAGAGAAGCTTAGCATCAAAGGCAATAAAGAATTAATTTAGACTGAGGTCCAAAGGTTTTACCTAAATGAAAGTCAGTGGAGTTTTTTCTAAATAGTACTGAGTACCTTTGTGTCTTCAAAGGCACACTTTCTTTTAAAATTATGGATTTTAGATGAGTCACTTGACAAGCAAGTGGGATTTAGTGCTCCTTAAGCTATACATTTTTAAACAGCACCTGTTTTTAAAAGCAGTCTTTCCCTAAAGAGTCTTGCATCAATGCAGAAGGTGGACTAGATGAACTGCAGGCATGAACACTTTCATCTTCCAGACTTTGATTTCTCAAGAGCCACTTGTTCTCTGTAAGCTGGTGAAAGAGAAGACCATTTCCTTCTGTTGCTAAAAGTGGAGCAAAGACTGAAGTAGGTAGAAGTTAAGGCCTCAAGGAAGCTCTCATTTCTTCAGAGCCTGTTATGTGACACACTTGCTACCACAGTCAGTAACAGCTGTCTAAATTACGTAAATAGATACAGGGTGGAGCCCAGTGATTTTAGAAGGAAATTGGTTGGAAATTTGAGCCATTCTTCATCAGGCATCTCAGATATTTTGACAAGCACTGGTTGCTGATTTAGAGATGAAGGAGGGCTCAAGGTGTAGTAGCTCACACATCAGCTCTTGACCATCCCACTGTATATTTGGAACACAATCAACTCCACTGTTTTTTAATCCTGCTTGACTTTGGGGGGGGCTTTCAGGAAGAAGATCTTCCATACGATTATGAGACTGTGATGCTGAGGTGCACTGAGACCTTCGACGATGAAGATTTCTAGACAGTATCTCTATTTGCTAATGTTTTGCCAAGCAATGAAGAGCTGTTTTACCAGGCACGTGAAGAGGCTTCACCTCTTTCAGTAAAGCACCTCTCTGAGCAGTGTGTGGAGACACTGTGTTGAAGTGGTTTGTTACCATTGACTTCTCTTTCCCTCATTAGTACTTCTTGATGTATCAGTTGAGTAACTTATATTTTTAAAAGTCTTAAAGGTTTTACCTATTTATTATATCTTAATAAATTATTTTATCCATTGCTGTTTAATGTCAAATCTTGCCTCGCAAGTAAACTGGGGCAGATACAGTTAAGTGACCTTGCCTAGCATAAGCTGTGGAAGAGCAGCAGGGAGAACACATCAGGTGAAGCCTGCACACTACCATAGGATTCAGCTCTCAAACTGAGACCTGAAAAGATCACTACCCTGACACTGATTACTTTTCTGGAGTAATTTTTCAGCTTGAGCTGACAAGAAAAGAGGTGTTTCCTCACAAAGAGTGGGATGAGGCACTTCCATCTCTTAGTAAGGACAGCAGCAGTGGGCACCCACTCTCAAATCACCCAGAAAAGTGCAGGCACAATAATACACTTTGGATTATTTATTTTTGGAAAGTGTGTAAATCTGAGTGTTCAGCCTTGTGCTCTTCTTCCATATCTAATTCATTCATGAGTAGTGCTACTCAGATAGTGTCTTAGAATTAAAGGTGCTGTAAAAATAAATAAAATCCTTCACATCTGAGAGCTATCATTAAAGGCTTTCTTCAGACTTGAACAAATTGTGTCCTGATAGTGGTTCTGTTGAAGTCATGTTAAGAGCCATCACAAAAAGAAAGGATGGAAGTTTTATTTTAAACCCTGAACTAAAGCTGGCGTGCCCAGGTATCCACTGGTCTTCAGCAGCCAGGCTTTTAGACTGAACCCAAGAGGGCCAGACTGTTGCTTGGCATTGCCTTGGTGCATAAAAGCATGATGCTTTCAGGTGAACACACATGGAGCCTAGCACTGAAGTACAAAGGAAGAATAAGGACTACAGAGCCCCTTCTGTCCCTGTGGTTGAGGCTGTGGTAGCACTCCCAGGTGGATGTTTGTCAGGCTGCTGTGTTTGAAATTAGGGGTGGAGGGGTCCTGTTTGGGTTTAAGATCCCAAGGTGCAGCCTTGCCATTCCCTGGCCTTCATTGTGTGCTTCTTTTGTACGTGCTATAATTGCTTTGAGGCTATAAGCTATGATGGGTTTCCCTCCTTTCTCATTCTTTCTAAAGTACCAACCACATGCATCCCCTGGGCAGTCTGGATTTTGGGACACATGCTGGTTGAAATACATGTACAGACTTTGCAGGGGATCCAAGGTCAAATCATTGTTTCCTTTAGCTAGTACAGAAACATGTCTATGTACCTATACTAATAAGTGTTTAACTCTTCTGCCTCTATTTTCATATATTTCTGTAGTTTTGGGGGGAAAATGTAGGTTATTTTTTCTCAGTATTGATGTTGCTTTTTCTACAAGATTTTCACTGCAGAAATCATACAGCCTTTTCTCATAGAATCATAAAGGTTGAAAAAGACCTCCAAGATCAAGTCCAGCCTTTGACTGAACACTACCGTGCCCACTTAACCATATTACAAATGCCACATCTGCTCATTTTTTAACACTTACAGGCATAGTGACTCCACCACTTCCCTGGGGAGCCTGTTCCAATGCTTAATCACTTAGTGAATAAATTCTTCCTAATATCTGACCTGCAATACCGCTGGCACAACTTGAGGCCATTTTCCCTTGTACTATCACTAGTTACTTGGGAGAAGAGGCCAACCTCCATCTTTCCACAACCTCCTTTCAGGTGGTTGTAGAGAGCAATAAGGCCTCCCTTGAGCCTCCTCTTCTCCACACTTAACAACCCATCTCCCTCAGCCACTCCTCATAAGACTTGTGCTCCAGACCCTTCACCAGCTTCATTCTCCTTCACTGGACTTGGTCCAGCACCTCAATGTCTGTCTTGTAGTGAAGGGCCCAAAACTGAACACGGGATTCCAGGTGAAGCTTCACCAGTGCCAAGTACAGGGGGATGGTCACTGCCCCAGTCCTGCTGGCCACACTATTTCTGATACAGGCCAGGATGCCATTGGCCACATTGATCATCTCCAGTTCTGTTTGCCACACAACATTTGGTCAGGTTTGTTACACTAATGATTCTTTCACCATGTCATCTTAATTATTGCATCAGCTGAGGTCAAACTTGGCTGTACTGACACGTGCTGCAAGACAGCCATGTCAGTAGATAAAGTTCAAGGGGTAACAATCTTTTCTTATGATCCCTTCATCACCATCCTTTTTAAGGCCAGTCCAGGGGAGAAGTTAAACAAACTGGAGTATTTAATTTTCAAATTATTTTCAGCCTGCCACCTACAAGAGGAGACAGTTTTAAACGGACACCTTACACTATGTAAATGCATTCCCTTAATCATCACACATGAGAGCTTCAGGAGAATTTTAGGTTAAGTCTGGCCTGAACATTAATGCAATACAACAGGTGTGTTGAGTTAATGTACAAATAACTCCCTCAAATAGTAGCAGGCTTTGTGGGCAGTATCATAACATTAAGGAGAAGATGAAGAGCACATTACTTTTTTTCCTCCTCTTGTATGATCATAGTTTACAGGAGCACAGGCCTGCATGTAATGTGGGAAGGTGGATTCCTCTCCTGCAGAGCCAACTCCACACAGACAATAGCTGTTCTGTCCCAATGTGTCTGAGGTCTGCTCTGCCTTGGCAGGGAAGCAGCCTTTATTCCTGAGCTCATAATTGTTAGGTGTGTATAGGTTCCACACTGAGCAGTGCTCAGTGGTTGGTCTGATGGAAACATTGCATGAAAAAATCTGGAAAAATGTAGGCTAGCAGGCTACTGGGGCACTGTGGTGGGAAGGAGTTGAAGGCAGGCATCAGGGATGGAGGAGTGGGAAACATGGACAGATCACTGGAAGTGCAGCCATTCTAGGGATTTAGGCAGACAGAGCTGAACAGGACAGAGTAGGACTCAGTACATTACAGAGGCACAGCAGTGTGGCAGCCCCTCACTTTACAACACATTGAGCATAACAAAGGGCAATCCTACTGTCCAGGTCATGTTTTCTTGTGAGAAAGCTATGAAAATGAGCCCCTGATTAGCCGCTCTAGAGCCAAGACATATAGGTGCAAGCAAATACCCATCACTGCATCTCCTCGGCCAGAACAGCAGGAGCATCTGTCTGGACATCCCAATTAGCTGTCTGCCTCTCTGCAAAGTTGCAAGCAAAGTGATCCCACACCTGGCTGACATCAGTAAGTCTTGGTGCACTCAGGACTCAGTAGCATGAAAGGGAAATACAGCTGACAGTTTAGCTGGCTGTTGTCCAAGCAACCTGGAACAGTCTTTGAGTGTTCAGGTTTTCACTTGAGGATTGTCTGATTTTCATTTTTTCATTAAATAGCAAATAAACAGAAGCTGGTTTGCTGTAGTGCAAACCCAAAGCTGTTACCAAAGTTCAATTGGCCACATGCAGTTAGGAGGACTGGTGACCCTGCAGACTTCACTTTAAAATTTGGAATTGTCCCCCTGAAGCAAATAAAAGAATATTTTATAAACATGTAAGAAACATATCAAAGGGGGAAATTTAAATGGCATTTAGGAGCCTGAGATTGAAATAGGGATATAAACACCTTCTGAAAATCTGTTTTCTAAGCCTTAACAACAGCAGACACAGCTGCCCCAGACCAGCATACCACCAGTCCCACCCCCATTCCCACCCCCACAACTGTCTGCACCTCGGAAGCCATAGGATGTGCTTGGGTAACATGCCTCCACTGGGAATTGCCAGGATGTGTAAAGTCACGCCCAGCTCTACTCTAAGGAGCTTGCAAGCCAAATACAAGATGGGGACAAAGACACAGCAGCAGGATGGGTGTGCAGGGTGACAGCACAACAGACAAACAATGTTCTCCAGCCTTGGGGTGGGGAACAAAAAGCCAGTTCTAGACTGATTTTTGCAGTAAACCTGTGCCAATGTTACTTTTTTTAAACAGAGCTAAAGCAAATATAAACCTCTGGCACCTGCCATCATCCCAACATGTTTTATGAAAAGAAGTAAAAAGATTTGGCTGCAGCCTTCACAGAGCTAACACAGAGCCAGTAAAATTACTGAGTGTTCCTCATCTGTGGGAAACACACCCTATTGATGTGACTTGTGTACCTCATCCATTAGCTGCGTGTCCTGTTCCCATTTAAACCTCCAGCACGTGGCAGGTCTGGCCAGGAACAAGTCTGGCCAGCAGCAGCCTCAGCACAGAACATGGGAACAAGGTGTTGTAGATTTAAAACTCACTTCACACGTACTATAGCATAAGTAAATTTGAGAGAGATGATGAATAAGGCTGTGGGTTTGCCTGCTAGAGAGAGCAGGCTGGGGGGGTAGGATGGCTCTAAATGATCTCAGATACATAGTCAAGGTTGGGGATGATGAAGAAGATACCAGAGCTGAGATGCCTGGGACTAGTCAGATCTAAAATCTGTGATGGTGGAGAGGGCTGTCAGATATACTTCATTTTTTCTGTCAAAGACATAACAACTCCAAGACACAACAAAGACACAACAATTCCAATATAACAATTGTCAACAGAGGTGCTCCAATCTGCCCATAACAGCAAACTATTTATACCATGATGGTTCTTCCTTTAAGATCACAACACTCACATGATCTATTCAGGCTTCATTCCCTCACAAAGCAAAAAACCACAATATATCTCTTACCAATAAACAAGCCACCTATCACTACAGCTGCAGTATGGGACCAAAGAACAGGGCTGTAATAGGCTTTACATTGAAACCACAGTGGGTTTGTTCAGTCTTGAGACGAGACTGAAAGGGCCATCATATTGTGGCCTTCAGCTGTCCAGTAGAGAGTACAGAGAAGACAGGGTCAGACTCTTCTCAGAGAAGAACAACGAAAGGAAACCAGACAACACACACAAGGTGAAACATTAGGAATTCCAGTTAGATACAAGTGAAAACACTTTACACCATGAAGATGGTCAGAACTGGAAGAGGCTGCCCAGAGAGGCTCTCTATCCATAGCTCAATGGGACACAGTCCTCTGCAACCTTGTCTAGCAGGACTGTCTCTGAGCAGGAACTGGCCCAGATGACCTCCAGAGGTCCCTTCCAACCTGAATTACTCTGTGTTTCTTTGAATACTACCTGCCACTCACTACAGCAACCATCCTGAGAAATTTCATTACAGTGTACATTTTATTTATTTATTTTTTTAAAAAAAGGAAATATAAATCTCAATGCAGGAAACACAAGCTTATGCTACAGCAACAGTGTTATTACACGTCAGCTGCAACCACATTGTATGTGAGCATATAGGTTAAGGCTGTTTCTGCTGACAGGAAATAGGAGCAAGAATCTGCAAAGGTGTTTTCCAGAGAAGTGCTTGTCACTGCACAATCACCATGCCAGACCAAACAGGTGTGGAGGGGGTACACAGGATGTAGCAGTAGCAAAGATGCATCAGATTGCGACCAGAAGAGTTTTCTCCTTCATATTTGATGAGGATTCCTTCATCTTTGTAGGGCAGAGTGCCCTATGGGAAACTGGCTCGCCTGAGACTGCTCTCAGCACCCCAGGTGGGATAAATTTCAGTGAAGCTGGGTTAGGTCAAGAACCTAAGTAAAGTCTCTAGAGTCTGTCTGAGGACTAAGGCAGGAGAGGCAGGGTCAGAAGACAATCCAATTAACCTTAGATGACTCTCTTACAACAACATTCATTTGACTGACTAAATTATGAGACTATGGAATGAGATGAATCATGACCTAGAGACACCTGCTCCTTCCCCTAGGCCAGGATGAGATATAAAACACAAGGCAAAAGGTGAGAGTTGCCATTACAGATCTTTAAGGTGACAGGGATAAGCCTCAACTCAAGGGATGCCTGAGAGTGTTACAGGGCCCACATCAGAGATGTCTTCTCCATTGGCTCCTGGAGCTGCCAGATCAGGGGACAGAAAGCCCTCTGCTTCAGCTGAACAGCTGTTTCTTGGGGTGCCCAAGGTTCAGTGAAAGGAAGGAAACAGAACATCTTTCCTAGGAATTTCTTGGGCTTTGGTGTGCCCCAAAGAGGGATTAGGTTCTTCCTAAAGATGGGCAGGCAGGAGGAGAGAGAAGAATGGCTCCTCCTAGGTCACAAGTAGTGCAGGCAGCAGATCTGGGAAGAGGAAGACATTATTTTGCTGTTCCACCCTCTACCAGTTGCCAGCTCATGCTCAAATGATGGAGGCTGCAGACACGCTTTCAGACCTTTGCTTCTGAGATGAGTTTACTTGTGCTGAGGCCAGGTCCTTATATCCGTGTATCAGCACCGATCTCAGAGTCTCTTTCTGAACTTGCTTTAACAGTGCTTTTTTGTCCAGTGGCCTTCAGTTCATCCATTCTTTTGTCACCAGAAAGTCTTTTGGGGCAAGCAGGGAGATACTGAAACCAAGAGAGAGCACAGTATTTGGTGCCTATGCCAAATGGAAGATCATAGACCTTGGAAATGAGCTGAGAGCTTTCCATCCCTTCCTTGTGGCTATGCTTCCATGCCAGGAGCCCTCGCTCCTCCTGTGTTCCTGCAACAGCAAAAATGAGATTGTTGTGTTTAAAAAAGCAGGTGTTCAAGCATAGGACTACATTGTGTGCCTCACACACACTTCTCAAATCCCAGCAGATCCAGCACAACATATAGACCACTTGTATTTGAGCCCTTCTAGCTCCAGAGCTCTTTACAAATATTCACTAATGAGCTTCCAGACAATACCTGTCTTCCTGCACTGGCTTCCAGATAAGCAGCCTTCTCCACTGCTTTCTATGGGAATCAAGTATACCAAGACAAGTTTTTCACCTGCCATCAGGGATCCAAGAACTGTTCAAAGGGGAGGTACATACAGTGCTAGAAAAGCAAGGCTAGATGTTAACTGCCCAAATAATTCAGAGTGGATTTAGCTAGCAATTACTAGTCAGTCACCAGTGTTCACCCTAGCCAAGGAATTGCTAAGTGTCCGTAACTGTTGCAGCAGCTGAATCCCTCTAGGGAAAGGGAGTGAGCACACCTGGAAATTCTGCCTGGAGAAGCTGAAGGTTGAGGGCTACAGGAAAATTAATGACTCAAAGGGAGACTGGCTTTCCAAGAACTCTGAAACAGTAAAAGAATCTAGCAGCGTGTCCTTTCCGCTCTTTTCTTGTAGCAGGAACGATGGTTTCTTCCTCTATTCTTATACCATCCTTCCCCAGGCTTGATGGAAATTTGAGGTTCTTTGCTGCCTGTGAGGGCCACCTGTGGGTGCTATATCCTGTCTTCAGTTGCCAGCCTTTCCTACTGCTTTCACGGCTTTTCACTGTTGTGGCTTCAGTTCAGCCTCTGTTTTAACAGCTCCTATAAGCAAGCATACACTGGTTCCTTCCACTTCTTGTAGTGTGTCTTTCTCTCTCCTTTTAACCAGCAGCATGGCTCTAGGCTGGCATTTTCCCTTAAAGATGTATTTTCCTCTGCCTGGGTTGTTCCTGACAAATCAGTTAATTTTTATTAAGCTACTGCTTTCCAGCCAGAGACCGTTTCAGTGATGTCTCCTGTTCCTCACCCCTTTCTGGGAGGAGAGGAGTACAGTCACCTGGTGTTTCATGGTTGCTAGCACAACTCCTACCCATAGAACAGTAGTCAGGAAGACAAAAAATACCAGGAAACAAACTCTCAGACAGGCACAAACTACTAGCTTGTTTCAGAAAATCCTACCTGGAATGGTGTTATCAAGGATAAATCCCAGGAATCCACCCACAAACATGCCAGTGGTGAGAAGCACCTGGATCACCTGGTCAAGCTGGGTGATTCCTAGCAGAAAAACAAAGCTCTGAGTAGTGGTATAGGGAGATGAATGTTTTACCATCAGCATACCTGGTGCCAAGAGGCTGCCAGCAGCATGCTTGCTTGGACTAGACTTGCAAATCCCAAAGCAGAGCATAAGATTTGGCAATGGAAGGGAGATTGATCTCACTGCCAGTTTTAGACCTGCAGTTTTATTCTGCATGATTATTGACTGACCTGCAGTGGGCAGGAGATGACTCATAAATACATTAAATACATTAAGTGCAGACCAAAGCCCCCTGTCCCAGAAAAAGCCACTTTCTGAAAACCAAACACATTCTGAACCTCCACAACATAACTCAGCAGTTCCTTACAGGAGCACAAGCTACAGTCCCCAAAGAAAACTAAGTATATCTAGCATGGGATTTCACCACAAGCTAGTCAGGTGTGGTGTTTCCCCTAGTGGGCTAATAGACATGAGCAAAGGCCGGTGGCACTGAGCATCTGATAGACCAACTACAGAGCGTGTGTTTTGTGGGATGAGCTCTTTAAACAGCCCACCCAGCATGCCATGTACACGTTAAGAGAAGACACTATGGCCTTTGTGATGAACACATTAGTCACATGAGACACAGTGAAGGGGTAACTGTTGGAGAACTGGAAATTTCAATAAAGTGAACTTGATGGAATTTAATAGAGAAGTCTGATCTTGTATTCTGAAAGCACAAAGTTTTATTGTATATGAGCATGTAAAAAAGCCTCATTCATCAAGACTTTGATCAAGATTCAGCCATGGAGAATTCCCTTGCCCCACCCCAAGAATATGTCCCAGGGAAGTGCTCTGCAATCCTGAGCTCAAGAGAAATATGATGAGGTGCAGTCGCTAATCAGCAGGAGAGATTTCCACACCAGAGCTGTGCATTAGAGCACAAGGCAAGAATAGCCCTCACTGAAAGTAACTGGATACAGTCAAACCATAAGTTTCATGATTTGATCAGGAAAAACTGCATTTTAAAAGATTTCTCTGGATCAGTCTTTGTTTCAGTTTTATGCTACAGAAAATGCTTCTGATATTACTTCTTACCTGTTTCCAGCAGTGTACTATTTTTGCTTGCCCAGTTGGGAATTGTGAGGCCAGCAAATACAGAAAATCCAAAGATAAAGATGTTTCTTGAGGAGTTCATATCTGTGTACTGCACAGAGAAATTGTATACATTACATTTGGAATTATCCAAAACTGTGGATTATTGTTGTGTTCATGAGACATGGTGGGATGCAAACACTGCAATCAGGAGTGGACGCAGCCCTGGTCCTGCTGGGGCACTTGTGATCCTGTGGTAACCAGTCCACCAGCCCTGCTTCAACCAGGGAGCCTTCTGAGATTTGGCCGCTCTGGGTACATCCTCTTATCTTTACCCAAGGAGTTGTCAACACAAAAGTTTGCACTTGCTGCAGCATGATTATATCTGACACAGTCTGGTAAGAATCTGCCTTGAAACTGAAGTCCCTTTCCCTAGGGATGAAACAGTGCTCACACAGCTGTTACCTGCAAGTTGGAAATCCCCACTGCCGTGATGACTCCAAACATCACGAGGAACATGCCTCCGATCACAGGGCTGGGTATGCTGGCAAGCATCGCACCAACTTTCCCGAAGATGCCGCTCAGGAGCATGGCACAGGCACCAGCAATGATCACCATTCGGCTCCCCACCTGGGGCAAGAGGAGGGAATCATGCACTGATCAGCAGAGAAACACGAGGGGTGGCAGGCTCCAGCATCAGCCTCTTGGGCAGGGCACTCAATGGCACATTCAGCTGAAGGTTTGGATACTGCTGCTGGTGAGCTGGGATACTGACACTGAATGGGAAGCATTAGTGTTTGTGCATCAGTAAATATTTATAATGAAAGGCACTCTGAGAACATCTAATATATTTACTCAGTGCTATCCTTTTTCCTACTGCTGCCAGGACTTTAACAGTTTGCTGTTAAACAACCATTAAAAAGTTTAATTAAGAGCACAATAATCCCCACACATAGCCTTGCTCTTGCTCCAGCCTAGAAATATCTTGGCATACATACAGCCTAACACTGCAACCACCCAGTCAATTCACTGGAAAATCACTGGACAAGACACCTCCCACCAGGGTTTCATTTGCTATCTAAAAATGGCTTTCAATGAGGCGTCCCACAAGGATCCATCCAGTTTCTGGAGACCAAGATTTGGGAGACCAGAGCTGGCTGGGTGCTCTAGTCCCGAGCTCTGCAATCGGATATATCCTTTCTACGGACAAGAAACAAGAAGTGAGAAAGTTTCTTGGTCTGTCCCTATCTCTCATCACCCATCCAGCTTCAGTAAAACCATTTTTTTCTCTTTTTTATTTTTTTCCCTAGGAAGAGACAGGGTGGCCTTTTCTTGGTTGGGCACTACAGCTAAAATGGAATGAAAGCACCAAGCCATGCCCTTCATTCAGATCTGTTAGAGCATCCAAATAGGAAAGAAAAAGAGTATCTGCCAAACAAAGTGTTGAAAGAGACATTTAAGTCTATGGAAATTAAAAGAAAATCAGCAATATTTGTTAGACTTTCAATTCAAGATATGTCTTGTCACACCAAAGGATGCCACACCATCTTAAAGAATCATGCTACAATTTACAACATTCATGTCTTAGACAGGGAAACTGTAATCCTCTGCAAACATTTTACAATTCAATTAAATATTTTAATCCCTCCTTTTAAATATCTGAAGAATGTCATATTAACATGAAGGGATTTTTGTGAATGCTTTCAACAAAAACATTCCCAGTAACTAATGGTGTTTCTTTAAAATATTTTATGTCTTACTTGATTGTTAAAAATGAACTAGAAAGATTTGGTGTACAGTTTCAAAATAAAATAATGCATTGCCTTCAGATGGGCTTTTTTAGTCTTTGGCTTAAAACCTTAAGACACCATTACTATCAAAATATTGATTTAATAAAAGTCAGCAGATCTATTTATTCCAAGATTAGAAGAAAAACTCAGATTCTCAATTTGCTAAAATGTCGAATTACCATGTATATGGAGTTGGCCTTAAAGGCAAATTACTTAATCCAGTGATGCCACAACTGTGAGCATATTCTGCTAAAGCCTCTAATTTGGAGTTTCTTTCAATTATGTCAGGAAAACAAGAAAATCAGTTCTCTTTCTTAAGGTTGAAGAAACTGCAGAGTTCCCTTCAATATACGGTGACTCTGAGGCTTTTACCTCTCTTCACTGGGCTTGATCAAGCAGTTTAAATATTGGTGTCTGGTGCCATGTAAGATGTTGCATCTTGGCAGCCTCCAGCAGCTTCTCCTTGCCTCTTGCCTTATCTGACAGCTCCTGTGGGTATCTGAGATCTCCAAATACTTCTCAGGTGATGCTGGACATCTCTGTTTTAGCAGAGGAAACAAGTTCCTTGTGTTTCCATTTGTTATGGAAAAAATGTGTTTCCCACATTAAAAAAAAAAAAGAAAATAAATGTGCCTTGTGCTCTCAGCATCCCCCTCTGTCCCAGCCAGAGTATTTACACTGATTTAAAGTTGACTGAGATGCCGCTGTATTTTCAGCTCTCTTAAGAGTGGACAGAGTAAACAGAGGTGGGATCTACAGGAAGTATCTGTCCTGAATCAGCAAGGATGATGTGTCCATTCTAAGGGCAGCATACATGGTGAGAGCATGTCCTATGATCTGGTAATTATGAGTCTGGGCAGCGTCCCGTTTATACAATATATGCAGCAAACTACATGTTGGGAAAGAATTGGCTCAGGCATATAGTCAGTATGTAAGGTGACAAGGTACATATGTTGACAGGTTAAACTGTAATCCAAGCAGACATCCAGACTGTCCTTGGTGCTGGAGGCAGCCACCTCAGCCAAACACTAACACTTCAGTCTGTGAGAAATGGTTATTGTGCATGAGGTTTATAAAATCCAGTGAAATAAGCAATATTGTAGAGTGGGAGCTGCATTTATTTACTGAGTCACAGCTCTTCTGACATGGCATTGCTTATTTGACAAAGGTTTGAAAATATTTTCCAGTTGGCTGCTGGATGTACCTATCCTCTTGGTGCAAAGCTTGGTGAAAATCTATGATCTGATTGTCAGGCTTATCTCTGGAAATTTATTTCCCTTATGAGAACAATTAATGTACTCAAGGTATTCACAAAACTTTGTAGAGAGGTAAAAACACAAACCTTTACCATCATATTTTATAATCCCAAAGAAATAGTCTACCTTTCACATGATTACAATCCTTGGGTTATAAAAATTCTGAAATTTGAAGCCCTATAAAATATTTTCATTCTTCTTTTCTTTCTCTTTCCACCTCTTCTACCCTCCTTCCCTTTCCCTTTCCTCTTTATAAATATATTTAAAAAGTCAGAGAGAGACAGACAAGACAGATAGTATTTGATTAAGTCAGTCCTCAGGACAGGATATAACATGCACTCTTTAGCCTTACCTAACCCAGGTGCCATGGGTGGGTGCACTAATCCACTATGCAGACCACAAGCAGAGAAAGAGAGGGACTGGCCACCTCTATTAAGTCACTTGTAGTGCTGCTGAGGAGGTCACCAATGGGCCAGTGCAGAATTTTCCAGTGTGCTTTTCAGGAGGTGGGCTAAGATCACATCCCAGGTCTAGAACATACCCTTGTGTACCAATCTTTTGTACATATACCAGCGGGGGAACCCTCCAGGAGTTGGCACCACCACCCGCTGCAGTGAGGCTCACCTTGGTGATGCCCAGGGCCCCCACATTCTCGCTGTATGATGTGGTGCCGTTCCCTGTCCCCCAGGCCCCAGCCAGAAGGCAGCCAATGCCTTCCACCCCAATCCCGCGGCTGATGGCGTGCTTTGGCGGCGGCGGGGCCCTGGACAGGCGTGCACAGGCGTAATAATCTCCCACGGATTCCAGCATGGAGGAAATCACCCCGGCCAAGATGCCAAATATCCCAGCGAGGCTGACTGTTGGCATTCCCCACTGACCTGCAAGTAAAGAGCTTGATTCAGATGTGTGGGGCACATTTGCCCTGAAATTTGTTGCGGGGGAAGAGGAACAGCAGGGATGCTTGTGGGTGTTTGCCTGGTTTTTGGCATTTCATCTCCCCCTGCTAGTCATAAGCAAGAGCAGGCAGAATGGGGAAGCAGGGGCAGTGGTACCTGGGTAAGGCAGCCGAAACCAGGGAGCCTGTGACAAAACATCCCCACGGGTGTCCGTGCGAGCCAGGTGGCCGTAGGCAGTGGGGTCCACAGGGAGAACGTTGGTCACTGTCAGCACGTAGCAGAGCAGCCAGCTCAGGGAGAGCCCCAGCAGCACCTGCCCATCACATGCAGCAGTGGGCTCTGGTTAGGGTATGGCTATGTCTCCAGCATGGTTGTGGGGAACAAGGGGGCTCCTGGTGGCCCTTTCTCCTTCTTTCTCTCCCTTCCAATGGTCAGGGCCATGGGGAACTTTTCCCTCTCTGCCCCTTACCACGCAGGCTTGGCTGGGAAGCAGTAACTCATCTAGACACTTGTGTATAGAGCCCAGGCAGCCCAGGTCAGGTGAGGCCAGTCACTCTGTCACAATCCCTCAGTGTCTCCAGGAACCCCAACATACCGGGAAGATCTGGAAGAGGTAGACTGGAGAGAAGTGGCACTTCTTGCCTTTCTGGTAAGACGGCAGTGGCACAGGGACATCTTTCAGGTACTGAGAGAACAAAACTATGAAAAAAATAGTCCTAGGAGGAGGGAAAATGAGACCATGAACAAAGTGGGTACCCAGCTGCCCACTTGTCCCCCCATGAAGTGAAGACCTGCAACCCAATGACCCAGGACTCCAGAGGAACCCCCAAAATCAGGCTCTCAGCACCAAAGGGTAGCTCCCCACTCCAGCAAGCCAAAGGTGGAACAAGCTTTCCATCATACTCTGCTGATAGCTCCTCCACATTTGCAAATATCTCTTTTCCCCCTATTGTTTCAAGACTGACACCCCAGTTAGTGCATCTGTGACTATAACACAGTTGTAGAAAACTTAAAAATTACACCTAAGTAAAAGAAAGACCTGAGAGACATGCAAGGTCCAGGCAGAGCCTGGATATCTGTGATTCAGATATACTAGAAATACAGGATTTATTGGTTTCCTGATTTCAGGTTTAGCTATGCTGCTCTGCAAGTGGCAAGAAGCTCCTAAGTGGCACAGAGTAAAAGATGATTTGCTTTGGCTATGCAAGTCCTTGTTTTGAAAAAAAAAGAAAATATGATTGGACCGTGGGGCTGCACATAGTGCCCACAGAACCCCCGCAGGCAGCAGAGAAGGGGAGAACACAGCCCTCCATCTGTGGGGGCTGCACACCAGAAGGGTCCTTCAAGGCAGGGGTGCTCCTGTGTACCTGGCAGCACCTGGAGCTTGTTCTGGTGGAAATGCCCCAGGTGCAGCTCCTCTCCTATCCTTTGTGCAGGACACACCTGTGAACAGCAGCACAGCTGGGTGTGCTTTCAACCTGCCTTCCATGTGTCTTTCCCCCAGAAAGGCCAACCAAATGAAGCTGGAGACTGCTAAAGGTGGCAAGAGGGCAGGGACTGGCATCCCACCTTGATTGCTGACCTTGGACATTCTCTTCCTATATTAACCAGGCTTCTGAAGTGCTCTGCTTTTTTTATAACAAGTCTAAATGATATACATTGAGGCATTAATCTGAATAGGATTTGATGAGAAATCAGTTGCACTAGATGAAGTGCACTGACAGTGCACATAAAACTGGTAGGTTTCCATGTAAGAAAAGGTGATGAACTACAGGTGCATATTCAGGTACAGACAGAATATCAGCAGTGCAAAGAAAATGCTATCCATCACAATTCAAAGCACCAGATGACTGGAGGCAGAAAGTCTGAGGAAGAATTGGTTTCCATTTGTGATTTCTAGTGCTACAGCACCCAGACAGATTGTATGAGTGCACATTTTGTGCATTTGCATGAACAAAGGTGCTCAGCAGCCTTATGAATCACCACAGAACCCTAATCTGTCACAGGGAAGTGTCACTGCTTATTATTCAGGTTGCCTGACGCATTCCATTAACAAATGGTATTTTCAGCTGCTTATAATCCTACCTGATTTGATTTATTTGGGATGAAAACTTCCATTGAAAATGTCTGCCTCAGGATAAATATTTTTTTTAAAATATATACCAAACCTATTTCTAACAGTGATGTTCACTAAATAGACATAGTACATAGCCTGCATTGGAAAGGTTATTTTGCCTTGAGCAGTAGCAGGATTTGCTTATGACCTGGAGCAGAAATTTGAGATCTAGTAGAACTTGTTCTTTGGGGCAAAGGATATTGCTGTTTCTCACAAAAATCTGCTCAGGTATGTTTAGTCTGCAACAACAATCATTCACTCCAAGTTCCAAGCAGTCAGCAGAAACATCTCAACTTTAGCATTTGCAGAGTAGAAAGATTCTGAGCCTTCTAAGTATGTCCAGGCCTTGCCCGCTGATGAACTGTGTGAGCATCATTATCAGGGAGTAACACACTAGAGGTGTTTCTTGAGGCAACAGTGGAGATCTTCCATCATGAAAGCTGTGGGATGTGGTTGGGCTGAACAGCAGGGCTGAGACCACACAGCTCATGTCTTCCACCTTCTCCACTGCCATTTTCCTTCATGACATCCATGGATCATGGAGAAGGCAGCAAAAGAGGACACAACTGGGACAGCTCAGAGCACAATGATCAGGTTGGGACTAAGGTATCTGAGTCAGGAAAGAAAGGACTGGGATTATCACGGATAGAAGATCAGAGAGAAATTAACCAGTTAGAAAGGGTGTCTTGTGTTCAGCGCAGGGACATAGGCTGGAGGACTGGGACCCCATTAATAGAGTGGCACGGTTGGGAAAAGAAGTCAAGCACACGTCTGAGGCTAGGAGCTAGTGGCTGAAGAAGAGTGGCAGAGAAAGGAGATAGTTCAGACAAAGATATACAGTTTGAAGAGGAAAATTCAAACTGGCTAAGCAACAGGGTTAGAACAAATCACCAGAGCTGGAGAATAGGACAACAAGCCAGAGATGTGATGGGAAAAACAATGGTTTTCTCAAAAGAGAGCTGAATTTCAGGCAGGGTTTGGAGTCTGATGGGGTGTTGGTGGAAGAGGCCAGCTAGGTGAGGAAATGGAGGTGGAGGAGTGGTGGCTTTTGCAGACTGGGAGGGCAGGTGCAGGGCAGGAAGGAGAAGAGATCAAGAGAGAATGGACTGCAGCACGTCCCACAACAACATGCTGCCTTCCCAGGGCTACAGTCAAGCCTGGGTCCTGAGTATCCAAAGTCAGCCCTGAAAGCACCAGCAAATGATGGAGCCCATAGAGAGGTTAGCACCCCACTCCTGTTTTATGCTATCCCAAGCTGAAGTCTACATTAGGGATCTGAAGGTGCCAAGTCTGCAGGGCAACCATGCAGTGGCATTTCTGTTTTTTTAATTTGTTTATGAAATAAGAAGGAAATTCTGCCACCAGTACACTCTGTACACACACACAGAAGGACATGCACACGGATGTTCCTGAAAGAGCATGCCCTGCTGCAAAGCTACAGGTGCAGACACACATTTCCAGAGCCCTCCAGGCTCTCTGTAGAGAGAACAACTCCTTCTCCTCACGTGAAAACAATACATAAAGCACCAGCTATTTCAACTCAGAATATCTGACTCTGAGTGCTCAACTTTGGCATTTTAGGAATGTCTTTTTAACTTAAATGAGGGTTGTGCACAGACAACAGTGACAGATACTGCCCACACACAGGAAAGACTTGTTTCTCTACTGACCTATGAACTTTGGATTTTCAGAAAATTCAGGGAGTTTTAACTCATTTTTTGTTTTTGCTCTGTTGCTGAGGGCTTTAACCTACTGAGGGGCAGAGGGAGAACTACTATATCATGCAGCTGCCTTGCACAAACATGTCACATGTCAGTGCTCAACAAATAAACCTCGTACCCAGAGAAACTCTGCTACAGACTGTGACACTTGGTTTCATATTAGAGGCAGGTGATTTGTGTATGCCCAGCTTTCCCAGAAAAGAGAGACTTACATGAATGCTATGCCCCAGTGCTGCCCAGCCTCATTCCCAGCAGACTCAAAGAGAGGTAATGCAACCAAGGTGATGGTGGGAGCAATGGTCAGGGGGCCGATGAACTTCATCAGAAATCCAATCAGGCCAGAAAATCCAACAAAAATTTGAAAGCAGGAAGCTACAATGATAGCTCCTTGCACCTGGAAAAATGGAGGAAGAAAAGAGAGGTTGGAAGGTGCTCCAGCTGTTGATCCTTTCCTTCATAAATCTATCCAAATCCAGCATGAAAGCCAAGGTCAGTTTCCAGTGAGAGACCAGCATGGAGGCCTCCCACCAACAACAGTAAAACCTGGCTGAACACTACATGTGGGGAAGGACCACCAAGGCAGCAGCAGAGCATCTCCCTTTTTGGCTGGCAGCTTTAGTCCTCCCCGGGTCTAATACTGTTCCAAAGGTCACCTCCTCCCTGTCCTCTTGGTCCATCCAAGCACCAGCTGCCCACACACTCCTTCCTGTTGCCCCAAAGCAGGGGAAAAGCTCTTGCCCTGAAAACAGAAGCAGGGCCGTGACCTCTATTCCTCTCCCTTCTGGGAAGGACTTGGGTCACTTCAGTACACTGGTGGGGCAGTTGAGTCATTACAACCTCTATTTATTCTGAGTATCAGTTTCACTATGGGAACACATTTATCACCCTGAACTTCCCTGTGTTTGACAATCACTGCTAAGGAGCCAGCAATTACATTCCGAAATGCCGCTCACTTCAGCATCAGCTTCAGGCAGGGGACTCAGAGGTGAGACTGCTCTCTGCCTTCTCAAGTTTGGTGCCAAGCCCAGGCTGGGTCCTCTGTGGTGCTGAGAATCTTCCTTCTTCCAGCTCCAAAGGGAAGAGAAACACAGGGTCTGGGTGAACTACCCAGCCTCAAAGGAAAAGTCATCAGTGCCCTTGTGATAGACTTATGTGTATCAGCAGAGAGATCAGCTGTGCTGCACAGCAAATCATTGGTGAGCTTTCAACACTTTCCAAGTCGTCTGTGAAGGTCACCAACAAATAGATCAACAGAGGCAAATTTAGCCACTTGCTTTAATAAGCCAATCAATGTAGAGCGATGCAGTGAGACCCTTGACCTTTCCTCCTCCCTTTGACTACCTAAGAATGCCCCTTTCCTTAATATTTACAGTACCATTTGCCTTGCATTTCTTTTTACTAGGTTTCCTGTGCTTACACAGGGTCCTTTCCTTGAAAACATTTTCCCTCCCTTGCTTCCTCAAGGCTAAGCATGCTTCATGAAGAAGAGGTCAGGCTGGACCAGTGGAGGCCTTGCAGGAACCATAAATCACATGAGGAGGTCACAGTGCCTTCTATTCAGCAGCAGTGAAGCACTTACTTTTTTGACAGAGAATAAATGCTTAGGAACCTGCAACAGGATGAGGGCCAAGGTTCATTGGGAATGGAAGTTGCTCCAGAAGTTTCTCCAGTAGTGATGGCCAGTCAGGCACTTTTCCGAAAGGAACAGGCTCTGATATAGAGCAGGTGCCAATGAAAATGTAATATACCTCTCTCATCCGTGTCTGCCAGACTTCAATGAATTCTGGTGAAGAGGCATTCACCAAGGTGGCATTCTGTGTCCAGGCAGGGCACTTCCAACTGGGGAGAGACAGCATTGCCAAGGTGGGGGTCAGGAATGCAAAAGTCCCTCCTTGAATAATAGGCAACCTTGAAGGGGAGCAAAGGGAAAAGATAACAAATGAGAATGCTAAAATCTCAGTTCTGTAGGGGGGAGAGAAAGAAAATTGAAATAAGTTTAAAAGTCAGTTTGCCCATGGCCTCTGACAGTATCTTTTGAAATGTTCTAGCAGGTCTCCATCACTGACCATGGGTGGGAATTGCAGCCCATTCCACACAAGAGCACGACATGGAGGAAGAGCTGAGGTTCAAACACCAGCAGTGAAGGGGCACACTGGTGCTACACTCAAATGGGACTCTGCGTTAAGGAAAAATTAGTCCTCCTAAGGGCTGATGAGACCACAGACCTGCACAGAGCAGAACAACAACCAAAGGAAAAATCTGGAGGAGGGGAGAAAAACAAGGAAAACAAGGAGAGTCTGAAGAAAAGCTCAGCACTAACCTAGGTTCAAATCTTTCCAATGTCTAGTTGCTTCCTCCATCCCCTTCCCCTGCCTCAGTTTTCTTCACAACCTGTACATTAACACAAGGATATGCACTGGCTACCCCCATGCCACAATGATCCTCAGTCTGAGGGTGGTAGAAAATGTGACTTGGCTTTTAGTACACCAGGTTTTAAAGCCATGTTTTCACTGACACTAGAAGGGAAACCTGCATGGAGGGGTCTAGGGGCACTGACTGGTTGAGGCCTTGGCTCTCCTCCCATGCCATGTGCCTCCTGGCTCACAGTACGCCTTCCTCTGGGCAGCCCTCAGGCTAGCAAGAAGCTTGCACCTCCAGAGGAGCTCAGCACTGGATTTGTGCAGAGCTTTATAAAGCAGAGCCATGATCCTATGAGCTACACCAGCCTCTTCTCATTCCAAACATGAAGAAATGGAGACATAGACCTAAAAAGGCTGACTGACCCCTCTAAGCCCCACATGTATTAAGCCCCCATTGCAGTACAAGTTGTCTTAGCTATTCCTCTACTATGCTTGAAAAACCCAAAGCTGCCTGAGGACTGGTACAGCAGCCCTGAAATAACAAGGGAAACTTCAAAGGTGCCTCTGCTTCCTCCCTTTAGGAAACACCTCCGGGGGGAACACCCAAAGCAACCTCTCTCTGCACCAGGGTCTCTCACGGCCACTGCTCAGAAAAGCAGTGGGGCAGCAAGCTGGGTGAATGCTTTTATAGGGCACAGATTTCCCTGAAACAGAGGCATTCCCTGGAAAAAACTTGAAAACAAGAGATGGTATAGCTGTAACAGCATCATGTCCCTGTCACCTAAAACAAGTATTTATACCACTGCAATTAGTCATGCCATGAACAACTGAAGCACTGTCAAAGCTTGGATGGTGAGTAATATTTGTTCAAATATGTTGCAGTTTTCAAATTATATTTCTGAGCAAGGCAAAAATAAAATCTAACCAAACAAAAGGAAACAGAGAAGACCCAGTGCCACAACTTAAATTAACAATAGATTTATAGCTCCTGCTGTGTTAGTCCTCAAGCTATTTCACAGCCAGTGCTGACATGAGTGGGCTCAGAGCAAAATGGGGTGTTGAGGCAATGCTTATGAGGCACATGGAACTCTTTCCAGTGGGATTTGCAAGAGGAAATCTGTAGGCTTAGGGAGGGAAATATTCTGCTTTGATAATTACTACATGATGTCTGAGCATTTACTAAGCAGGGCTTACCATAATGGCAAGTGACCTGTGTCTCCTCTCAAGAGCCTCTTGGATAATGTCTCCAGTGACTGTTTGGGATCAATCACTGCTTTTTCATGCTGTGTAACATGACTGAGCTGCAGGTTGCAGTGGGTTGGCTTTTCCCTTGGCAATTGCTTCTGGAGGGCTGCTTCTGAACTGCACTAACTCTTGATGGGAACCTCCCCAACTTCATGGCCAGTTCCCATCTGTTTGTTTATGTGCCAACATTGTCTTTCAGCCAAGGTGGTTTCTGCCCCCCAACTTCTCTCTGGAGCTGTACCCCTGAGCTGCCACTTTGCCACCCTAACCAGGCCAGCTTCTGCAAGACAAATGGTCCAGCCCCCCATCTCCATTCCACATTAATAGACCATCTCCATGCATCTTCTCCTCTGAATTAGTCTTAAATACAGACATTAGAAACCGTGCAAAGCACTTAGCTGTGGGCTTCCCAGTGTCCTGGAGAGTGGCATAGAACTTTTCCAGGGAAAAGCATCCCTTGAAACTCATTATTCTCACTTTTCTGGCTGTCTTCTCAGTGAATTATGGTCATCAACTACTACAGGGTTTCAGAAAACAGTATAAGGAGAAAAACAATCTGCTTCCAACTGTCCTCTCAGGCTTTGTTTGCCTCTGGCCACACCAGAGGCTGTCCCACCTTTCTGGTAGGAAACAAAGCAACTACACCCTCAGCACAGCAAAAACCATTCAAGCTTATCCTACAGCAACAACTTCTTACCAGTTTATTTGATGTGCTGTTCCTCATTTAGCTATTCAGCCATGCGAGAGGCTCCCTGATACTCTTTCATCCTTGGCTAACAGCGAGCAGGGGACATCAGAGCTCTCAGGTATTCACTGAGGCATTTGGAGGGTGCCTGGGAGAACTCCAGCCTGAATCACACTATCAGCCATAGCCATGGTCATGCACCCCAGCCTCAATTAAGTTGAAGAACCAGATTCTCTCTGTTTTGTAGTCAGAGTCCCCCTCTTCCTCCACTAATCCTGTAGCAATGTAAGAGAAGGGGAGCACCCTCTAGGAAGAATTTGTCTACAGCCACTTCTTAAGATAGAGAAAGATGGAAAAGTTTCAGTAGTGAAAGAAACAGGAAGAGTAAAAACATTTTGCAGAGCTGGCAATTGACAAGTGATTTGAAGGCAGAATTTTTAACCTGGTCCCTTAGAGAAGCCAAAGAATGTGTAATTTTTGTCTTTGAAGTGAGAAACACAGGTTCCCATCATACTGCAGGAAAAAACAACCTATGGAAAGAAAAGCAGCCCAGAGTTATGACAAGGGGAATAGAAGAAATTTTGCAAGGTCAGCAAAGATGCAGGGTCTTTCTGGAAAGTGGAAGTCATGCCTCTCATCAAGTGCTTCATTTTCTGGATGCTGAATGGCAACTCCATGCTAATCTCACTGCTATGTCTTAAACAGTTCATCAGAAAAGAGGATTTCCCTTGCTTACATTCAGATTGTGCCACGAATTCTTGAGCATGGGAAGTGACACTGCATAACAGAACATGCTGCAGAGCTCCTCCTTGAGTCCTCGGGTTGAGGCAAATGGACTTTAATTTCTCCTAAATATCCCCTCCCCTTGATTTTTCTATGGAATTTGTGCTCCCTTGATCCTGGGCCCAGATCAGAAGGCTCCTGCCTCAGCTGAAGGATTCTCAGGGTAAGGAGCAAACAGATACTTTTTACTGCATGTTGCAATGCTTTATTATTTTGAGGACAGATTCCTTATAAGCCCAGCAAAAGGTGTATGAAGCATCAGGAGATGCAAAAGTCAGAACAGCAAGGTAGCCCCGCAAAGCTCCCACATACAGTGATTTCAGGGTGCTTTGCCATGTGCCCTGACTACCCAAGGGTAGCAAATGTTTCTCACTGATAGATAAACTCTATCAGGAGTGGTGGCCAAGTACACAGTAATTGCTCAGCACACAGTAATTGCTCATGTGTCCCAGTTCTTGCATTTGGCCTACCTGACTCCAAAGAGGACTTGCAGAAGCGTGCAGATTCCTGAGACAAAGAAGATGGTGCTAATCAGGTGGCTCTGGGTGAGTAGGTCATGCTGGAGGCAAAGCTCTTTGGAGAGGATCAGTGGGATAGCTACAAGACCTCCCATGGCTGTCAGGAAGTGCTAGGAGCCACAGAGAAAGACTGGGTGAAGAAGGACACATAACTGGCTCTATATTATTCCCACGTTGTTGAGGGAAATCTGAAAGTAACTCAGAGATTTGGGTTTGAGCAGTACTGGTATTACCCACTCTCTCTTTTTTTAGCAACCTTAATTCTCTGTTAGGGGCTGCTACTAAGCACCTAGAATTGCAATGCATCCACTCAAATTTCTCCTACTTTTCATGCCCAAAGATCTTTTTTAGTGCTCTGGACTCCCCAGACCACTGTCAGACACAACCAGGTTATCACCAGCCCCTCCAGACAAAGTTGTCAGGATTCCTCTCCCAGGAAGATGGGAACATCCCAGGGTAGAGGGAGAGAGCAATCAAGCAAAGTAAATGAAAATATTTCATTCCGTCTGATTTGCACCACAGAGGATAATGTAAAAAGTTGGCAAATTGGATCTACAAATTCTTTACCATCTGTAGCTTTTCTCACAAAGTGCAGGATAACTATAAAAACTGGATACCAAAGAATGAAAGAATTGGGCATTGTATTTGTCAAAGGAGTCACAGATATATTTTTATGATGACCTTTAGTTAATGCCTAAATACAAAAATAATTTTTCAAACTTATTTTTGCTTTATTTATTAATTCTAGTTGTTAGCTCTTGCCCTAGAGCACAGGAGTGCAGTGGTGGAACTGGTGGCACTCAGAAAATCACTGTGTTCATTAAAGGCATATTTTATTAAAATTACTATGCAGATATGTTCAGGAAACCTTGGGTTGATAACACTCTAAATTTGAGACAACTGTTTCAGGAAACAAAGTACAAAATTGCCATCAAGCTCCAAGCACAGTCCATCATTACCTTAATCATTCTGAGGCCTCTCTTCCCCAAGGTTCCATATCCAGGATGGCATTGGTGGCACTGGGTGGTTTAACACACCTGGGCATGGACACCAGCCAGAGCAATGTGAACCCTTCTTCTTAGTTTTTGTTGCCATGGGAAGGCAACAAAAGAAGTTCAGAAGCCCTTACTCAGTTGGCTACATTCAGCCCAGGTACACAACCTGTTCTTATTAACTATTTGGCTCCAGTCTCGGGACTCTGCTTTACCATTTGCAGTTCAAAGGGTGCAATGTAGCTGTGGGCACAGGTCAGTGCTCAGGAAATGTGGTGGGCAGGACTTGGGTTCACCAAGATCCAGCCCCGCAGCTCCCATAGTCATGCCCAGTGAAGGTAAAGCACTCCCAAATTGAGGTTTTACCCCCATTAACTGGCTGAACAGCCATGAAACTTTCACCCACCCCTAGACTCCACCTGCTCCCTCATCGCACCTGAATGCCCAGAAGGATGCACAGATACCAGGGAGGTACATCTGTGACAGTGTAGGCAAGCTTGGTCCCTCTATGACCAGTGACCCCACCTTCCTCTGGGCCCTGGACAGTGCTATCTGGTGAGGAGCAGAAGTGGCTCCCGTCTTCACCCTGGAACACAGGAGAGATTCTTTGTTAGTCACAGCCCAGCCCTGCAGGCACCCAGCAGCTGCCTCTTTTGAGGCCACACTCCATATCTGGCAGGAACACCTCCTATGTAGCTTTCAGCAATGCTAGGGGATATTAAAAGAAGAAAAAAAGAAAAAAAGAAAAAAGAGCAAGGAAAGGAAATTAAAACAGAGGTACAAAACACTTATGGATCATTTTTAGATGCAAATGTGTGTCTAGGCCTGAAGAAACACCAGAAGGTATCTCAACCTCCAAGGAACACCTGGGCAAAGTGTGTTAATATTATTAAAGTCTAGCTAAGGATGAAGAAACAGCAACCAGAAGCAAGGAATAGTGTGCATGGAGTTCATCAGTAAAAGCTGCACTGTCTGCTGGTCTCTGTCCCTCCTGGCAATTCCACACTAACAGCATTTTTAATAAAATATGCTAAAACACCTGGTTGTCGGTAATTACTGAGTAAAAACATGGTTTATATTTCATTTTCTTAGTCTTCTCTTTCCAATCTCCTTATGCTCATCCCTACCAATGTTCTGCCTCAGTAAACACACCTGCGTTTTGTCTTATAGAAAACCTCACTCCTGCAGAAGAACTGAGTGAAAGACAGGGACACCAGTGGATGGGGAATCCCAGTGCCCATTCTAAAGAAGCTGACTGAAGTTGCTCCCTAGGAAGACTCAGATCCCCTCCCAAGCTGCCAGAGCTCCAAGGCGCTGCAAGTACCTGTATGCTTTGCAGAGTTTACTTATTTAAGATGCATTTTGCCAAGGAATTTCTTTGTTCAAGGTCCCTCTCCAGAGGCACTCAGCTTGAGCTGAGTATCACTCAAATAAAGTCCCTTAAAGCCTGAGGCTCTGCTGTGGGATACCTAGGACAGAGAAGCTTCTTTAATAAACCTGGTGTATTTACCCAGCTTAGGCAAACTGGGAGCATTACAGATACTTTAGATAGGTGAAGGCAGAGTTAATTCCAACTGAGGTCAGCCATGAACTTCAAGAGCAAAAGGCATTCCTTAATAACTCCCTGTGGAGAAATTTCATTTTAGAACAAGAGAACCTGAGCCATGGATTAACAAATGTACAGCAAGGTACTTAAGACTGCCCATGCATGGAGTTATCTGGGGACAACTACTCCTGAATAACACCATGGGTAGACAAATGCTAAGCTAGGCAGACAGCAGTAAGCTCCTTTCTTTCATTGTAATTTTCCCTGTGTTAACCAGGAGGCATATTCCTGCCAGGCAAAGCCTGTGCCAGCAATAGTCCTGCATGATCATCACATGATGGCTACCGTCCCCAGGAGCTGGAGGGGAGAGAGCTAGCAGGGCTCAGCAGGGGGAGGATGGAGTGGGGATAACAGGATGAGACAGGACCAGAGGCAATGGAGTCAAACTGAGATGCAGGAGGTCCCATCTTAACATCAGGAAACACTTTTTCACTGTGAGGGTGACCAAGCACTGCACAGGTTGCCTAGAGAAGTTGTGGCTTCTCTATCCTTAGAGATACTAAAAAACTGATTGCACACAGTCCTGGGCAGCTGATTCTGGGTAACTGCTTGAGCAGGGCATTTGGAGAACATGACCTCCAGAGGTCCCTTCCAACTTCAGCCAGCCTATGATGCTGAGATGCTGGCAAGAGGACAAGGCAGGAGCAGTCTGGAGCAGTGAAAGCGTTCTCAGCCCAGCTGCTCCCATGAATCCAGAGGACCAGGACACCTTCCGTATGCCTCAGGCTCCAGGCACAGCATCAGGACCCTCAACCATATCTTTAAAAAGTGCATTAGGAAGGCAATCAGAAACTGAACTTCTTGAACTACAGGTAAAAGACCTTTGTTTTCTACCTTATTTGGGGTAATTCAAACTAGAAGTCACAAGCCTGATATGCGTTATGACAGAGCAAACAGAAACAGAGACCCTGTTAAAAATAATGAAAGAAAACCCCTGACTAGTTCTGAGCCCTTCCCTGAGCCTCTGCCCACAACTGGCACAGCACCCACACCTCCACTGCTCACAGCAAGCTCATCCAGAGCTATGCAAGAAATGTGGGCTTGTACAGTGGGAGGTTAAATGCCTCCTCCAAGGTCCCCCAGACAGATGGTCTGTAGCAAGGCAGCAAGATTGTTGCATGACCCCACTCCTTCACACCTGCTGACAGAAAAACAAGCAGCTTTTTTAGTTTCTAACGGAGGTGACCCCTGCTGTGAGATAGGAAGGGGGCTGCTGTGCCCAGGCTCTTGCCCTGTGGCTGTTAGAGCCGGCAGCATTCCCAGTGCACTAAACACCCCCAGACTGGCACATAATTTACAGATTTTATTACCCTGCTACAACTCTAGAGGATGCCCTCCCTCACTGACTCCCTTTTTTTCAGCCACCTTTCTCAAAATTAACCACACTGGAGATAGGTCCAGAAGACAAAGAAACATTCTTCACTAGGCTAAATTTCTGTTGTAATTTTACTAATTATCACATAAAATGCTATACACAGCAACACAGCCACAAGCAGCCACGAGCTCACTTGCTTTTTAGTACAGATACATTTGCACTACCATTCATCTACGTTAAGGTTTTAGAAATAACAGAGAGAAAAGAAGTTAAAAGGGTGCCAGAGAGCAGAGAGTATGCTGAGGCTGCAGCAGCAGCAGGCAGTGGTAGTGTGCAAATCATTGCTCAGATTCTTGTCAATAAGAGCCAAGACAGAAGTTACCACACATCAGAATTCTTACAGCCAGCCCAAGCTCCCAGCTTTCCCTTTTTCCTCCTTTCACAGGACTCATACCTGTTTATGCAAAAATTACCCCTCAGAGAGCAGACTCACCACAAAACTGGGGTTATCTAGCCCGTTGAGGTCTTTGTCTGAGGAGGGTGTCATGCCTTCCACTTGCCTTCACCAACTGCCTTGAAAAAGAAAGACCAGTAAGAAGAGGAAAGCCTCCCAGATTCCCACTCCTCCCAGTCAAAACAGCTTTAAAGAAACAGGGTGAGAACATGCAGAAGCTGGACTTCGGGAGCCAAGCAGTGCTCAGTCCTAGCTATTCATGTGAGCTGTAGTGTAGAAGCATTTCCTTCCCTTGGCTTATGTAAGTGACTCCTTTTCTCCAGCTGATTAGAGGACTGGCATTCAAACCAAACTGGAGAGCAGCCCTTCCCTGGAAGGAGTGAATCAGTAACTGATGGCAGAAAAAACTTCATCCATAGGTAAGGATGCTAGAGGGTATCAGAGAGGCATCCTGGAACAGTCTTGAAACTTGTTACTTCATTACTGTTTCAACAGCAATTTTCATTTTCTGTGTGGGTTGTCCTGCTTTGAAGATTTTTGTCCTCATCTTTAGGAAATTCAATTTCTAGATAGTTTCACTAATTTCATATGTAAACTACTGTGTATTTTGAATTAGGTACAAACATCTTGCATTATACTCCTGTTACAGCATGAAAAAATGAGGCTTTTACTGGCAACTTATTTAAGGTAGCAACTAATCATCAATTGTTTAGATATATTTGTTGTTTAGCTTAAATAAGTTTCAAATAGAATGAGTCAGAGTTTTACAATGCTGTTTGCTTAGCTTTACTTGCTTAGCATGGGTAGCTAGAGTTACTGAAGCCTTGGGCCATAAGCTGTGGACTTTAACAAAGGTATGCATTCAGCTGAAATACAGTTAATTTCCCTAGTAATTGGTGCAGTGCTTTGTTTTGTCTTTAGTATGAGAAGAATAGTGATAATACACGGATGCTTTAGTTGTAATATTTATCCTGAGTCTAGGACTTTTTTATTTAACCACATTCTGTCAGTAAACAGGTGCACAAGAAGTGCAAACCACAAGATAAGGAGGCTACAACCATCAGCAGAAGCTCATCACTATAAAATAAGGTAATGGCCTGCCTGCATGGAGACAGAGAAAGAATCCAGTAAGATATTGGAAGACTTCAGACCAAAAATCATAATTGGACTAAAAAAGAGCATTAAGAGCACATGAGGGGCGGATGTGTAAGTCATAAGCATATAATTGCCCAGGGGTTTGTTTGTGGTCCTTCTCTGAAGACGTTCAGCTCATATGAATGACATTCAGCTGCTGTACTGCTCTATTAAATTATATATTTTTATCAATTGTGATGCCTGAGACTCTGCTGTGCAAAAGCTGTGGCTGAGATCAAAGGAGGAGGAAGTGCACCTGAGAGTGGGGGGGTGTGTGAGCAAGGAGTCAGAAGGGGCACTCGTCAGCTCACTGGAACTGCTCACTGCAAAGGTACTCTGATCTCAGCAGTTAGTCTTGGGTCGTGTGCGTGCACAACTTCTTGAGTGCTGTGAGAATGCTCAGGTAGCGGCTTAGAAAATGTAAGACTGATAAAAGATGACTTCAGATCATCTTATTATCTCCATCCAGCTAAGGATCCCAGCCAGGGGCCATCAGATGGCCCAAAGCATAGTTACCCCTTTCTTAACAAGTAGCAAATGGTGCTAAAGTGCAAGCAAGCCCTTCTAGCCACCCCAGCCCAACCCTACTTAGATTACACATCTTTAATTTAATGGCTTCCTGAGGCAGTGAGCTTTCTAGGCCGGTTGCAGAGAAATCCTGCAGAGGGGGACATGCACTCAGTGCCCATCCACTGAGAACATCTCCTGGTTTCCACTCAGGACACAGTGGAACTGAAATAAACTCTGGTCTCCGTTCCTCCTGTAGAGCTTTGGTATTCTCAGCCCTTCTCTTCAGACCAGGACTGCATTACAGCATGGGACAACCTCATCCTAAACACTATCAGTGAAGTTACTACCTGTTGGACAGATAAATTCTAAGGCATCAAAATCATTGAATCATCGAATGGTTTGAGTTGGAAGGGACCTTAAAGATCATCTAGTTCCAATTTCTCTTCCATGGGCAGCGATACCTTTCAGTAGACCAGGTTGCTCAAAGCCCCATTCTGCCTGGCCTGGAACAGTATGATCAAATGTTCACAGCTTTGCCAGATTTCTTCTCTGAAGCCCCATCATAGGAATGTGCTCATATCTTTAACAGCAGGGGGTGCATTTCCAGCCTCCAACCTGTGTGAAAGTGATCCAGGCACAAGGCTACCTTTTAACTGCAAGCTCTACAACAATTATTTTTTTCCTGGTCAAACTACCCTGGACAGTTTAACCCTCAACTTTAGCAATTCTTACCACAGAGAGAGCAGCACAAACCCCACCAGTTATATAGACTTACTCATCTCTTATTATCCAATGCACTGTGTGGTCGCAGTTCATTGCATATTTACTATTGCATTGTATGTATCAGCAGTGTCCATTAAGTAATACCAGTGAGAATGCACCATTGCAAACCTCCAAGAAAAGAAGCATCAGCTTATCCTATTCCTTTTTTGCAGGTACAATCCTGCTTGCATTCCTAGATGGAAACACTGTAGTTCTCCCAGCAGTCATCTAAATCTGTCTGTTCTGATATCCTTCATTTACCATATCCTATTGCATGAATCAGTCACTCTCTGTGCCTCACAGTCTCTCTGTGAATTTTCTTGTCAAGCCATGGTTAATCTGTCTTCCCAGTAGACTTTTATGAGATCTTCCATTAAAAGAAGTCCTCCACCTCTTAATTTCAGCCCAGCATCCATTCAATGACTCCTCAGTCCTGCCATAACCTTGTTTTCAGATGAGACCCAGGCATTCAGTTATCAGGGTTTCTTCTCTTTTGTTGTATAAACTTGTGTAACATCACAAAGGCATGGGTGCATAACAACACCTGTGTCATCTACACTAGCATGTGAAGCTGCCCTCCCTAATAGTATTAAGTGAATAGGGTGAAAACAAAACAAAATAATAACAGCAAAAATAATAAATCAGTAACAAAACCAATCCTTTTTTCTCAAAAAAAGCTGGGCAGAAAACGGGTTTTACTTTCTGGGAAATCCTGCAGTGCAAAAAAATACGCTTTTTAGAGTACCAAAAGATCACAGATTTTCATGAAAAACACAGGAAATTAGTCCTACATAGCCTAACCATTATACAAATGGCTTTTAAGTATAAATGAGCAGGTATCCACCAGCTCAAGTTATTTATAGTGTTTTAGGAAATAAAACAAACTAAAAATAACCCCAAACAGATTACCTTTAGACTTGTGTGCCTGGTGGATCTCCTGCTATCTGTCAAGTTACCTGGCCACCTGCTCACGACAGTAAGAGCTGTCTCAGTTTATGGCCCTGGGGGCAGAAGCAGCCAACTCTGTTAAAAGCAACTAATCAAGGAAAAGCTTGGGAATATAGGAGATCAAGTGCAAATATTCAGGCTTGTCCCCAAGCCTCCTATATCCACAAGGACCATCTGTATCCTGATTCTCTTGACAGGGTCATTTTCTCTCTTTTGCCACATTCCACCCTCCAGGTCTTTCCCAGTGCATGTTTCATAATGGATCAACCTGTAATGTCACCTGAGATGCAAACCTGAACTGTCCCTGATTATGCCTTCTCAATCAAGGAGCTTCCCTCACTTCTGACATGCCTAATTGCAGTTGGGATGACAGCAGAGTGGCAACTTCCAAGGCCCTGCTGGTTGCTACGTATGTGGCAAGTGCCTGCCTCATACAATCCCTGAAAGATCTGTGTGGGGACAAATCTGAACATGCTGGCAGTTTTATCCACTACCAGTGGCTACAGGCAGGTTTGGTAGCTGAGAGTCCTCCCTCTGACTTTATGCATCTTTAATGCAGACACCAATACATGAGCTCCCTTTGCCTTCAGTGAGCACCTCTAAAATTTTCAGTGCACCTTAAAATGGGAGTCCCAAATGGAATAGATAAAGTAAGTCCTTATTCTTTCCCAAATTATAAAACACTCAGAGTGTCTGGCTTCGGCTGAAGACACCTAAAGTTGAATGAGAGGCATGCACACGTGGGGCTGTGCACATGTAACCCAGGGAGGTGCAGATGTACTGAGTCATGCCAAGCTCCTTGCTGAGAGAGCAGGTGCTTTCACAAATCTGTGGCACTGAGTCCCAGCTACTAGAGCCAGATAAAGGTGGATTTAAAGGGACCCATGTGAAATAAAAGCAGTGTGGTATAGAATAGGCACACTATGCAGACATTTTACAAAAAATACCCCAAACACTGGAATCATCTTTCTGGAAAACAGTTTGTTCTTCCACAGCACTAATTGGTTTGCATGAAGGATGGTCTAGTAAGAGAGCTAAGCAAGTGATTTGCAATGACTAATCTACTTACGAAAAGTTGAGAAGTGTTCAGTTCTGGGCCCCTCAGTTCAGGAAAGATATTGAGGTGCTGGAGCAGTTTCAGAGAAGAGCAACAAGGCTGGTGAAGGGACTTGAGCACAAGTCCTATGAGGAAAGGCTGAAGGACCTGGTGTTGTTTAGCCTGGAGAAGAGGAGGCTCAGCAGAAACCTTATCACTCTCTACAACTACCTGAAAGAATGTTGTATAGCCAGGTGGGGGTTGGTCTCTTCTCTCAGGCAACCAACAGTAGGACAAGAGGGCACAGGCTTAAGCTCTGCCAGGGGAGGTTTAGGTTGGATATCAGGAAGAAGTTCCTTACAGAGAGAGTGGTCAGGCATTGGAATGGCTTGTCCAGGGAGGTGGTGGATTCTCCAACCCTGGAGATTTTTAAGGTGAGACTGGACATGGCACTTAGTGCCATGATCTAGCAATCAAAGTGGGGTTGGATTAAGGGTTGGACTTGATGATCTCAGAGGTCTCTTCCAACCCAACTGATTCAATGATTCTGTGATTCTATTATTCTATGAAACACCTCTATGTTCTTCAGTCTGCAAAACCTTCTGCAAAGAGGATCACCCTTGGTCACTGACTTGCAATTAGTATGTGTGTGTTCACAACATTATAGAATGGTTTGAGTTGGAAGGGACCTTCTAGCTCAAATCCCCAGCCATAGACAGGGACGCCTTTCACTAAACCGTGTTGTTCCAAGCCCCATCCAGCCTGGCCTTGAACACTTCCCGAGATGTGGCATCCACAATTTCTCTGTAGTTCAGAAGTCAGTAGTGGAATCAGTAGAGGAAAGTCAGCTTTTGCAGAAAAGTTCTGCAGTGGTCACTAGGTGGATGTGGGTGAGCCCAGTGCTTTTAGTCATGCTGTGCAGAAGTGCACAACCACTATTTTCCATGAGAAATGGGATCTCATCTAGTAAGTGCAACCAATGTAATACATTGCAATGTACTTTGGGTATGCAGCCAAGTTTCCTTGCAAGAATGATTAAAAAACAAGGGAATAAACAAGACCAAAGCAAATCCCTTGAATAGTCACAGTTCATTCCTTTCTATTTTTGTACCAGGAACTGTATGGCACAGCAAGAAACTGAGTGCAGAGCCCTAAACAAAGAATTACCTGTTTGCTTCCCCCTTCCACATCTCTCAGGAGTCTTTTCTCCTCAAAAGGACCTGACATACAAAGACAACTGGGGCACCGAAGCACACACCTACATTCCCATTGACGGTTCCCCATGTAAACAAAAGCAAATGTTCCAAGGAAACTGCACAGGCTGCAGTCAGACAGCAACACCCACCCAGCTGGGTGCAACACATAGGCTTCCCTGGCTCTTTTCTGGCAAGACCTCTGCCTAGTTCTCCCAGCAAGTCTCCCCTGAGCCAATCCTTTCCTCTTTCCTTCTGTCAGGATTCATCCAGCCACACCACAGCCCTGCCCTGGTGTTACAATCCACCCATAAGGTGAGATAACTGAAGTTCTTGTTAATAGATGCCTTAGGGCAGATTAGAGTGAAACAACACTGAATATGACATGTGTATAAATATTGGAGGTTTATTTTAGAATAACTTGGTTGCAATGGAAAGAAGGTATGTAGCCATTGTGGTTATTATCTTTAGAAATAGAACAATATAAAGGTATAAAGATATCACTTAAGAAAATACATAAGAAAAAGAAAAAAAGGGTAAGCGTAGATAATGGAGGGGAAAAACATCACCACCCATGGGTCCAGAGACAAGACTTGATTGCTGCAATTTAGATGTCCATTGGTCAAAGTGATGGTCATAGTCTTGATCTGTCAGGAGTGGGGAAAGCCCATAAAACAAAAAGTTCAATGGGTTAATATACAGTAAGGTTCAAGTGGGAATGCCCAGATACCTCCTGTGGGCAGGGAGAACTTTATACTGTCTGGTGCAACACTGTGGATCATATGCAGTCCTCTAGTGGAAGGCCTCAGAGTCTGGGGCCATTTGGGGGGGCTTTGATGGTCTTTTTGATGGTTTACAACCCCTTCTAAGACCACTGTTTCTCACACCAGTGTAGATGAGCCACTTATGCCTTATCAGCAGGGATGAATACCTTCAAGCCTATGTGTGAATATCCCAATACCTCCCCCAGGGAGGTGGGAGTTTTACACCTGAGTCACACCAGAAGTGACACTGGCATGATAAAAAGCATCATCCCACCTTGCGGGATCGGCTTCTTATTGCCCTTTTCCCTCATCTGTCTCAAAATCCAGCTGGTTGCTAAACAAAAGTTGGTTTGTGTGGTCATCCTCTGGTAGTGGGTGCACACTCCCTCTGCATCTGGGCTGATCAGAGGTTTCACCATCACACACCTTAAAACTCTCCTCCTCCCCTTCAGTCGGAGGATGCAAACCTGGCCTTAGCAAAGCAGNGGAGTTTTACACCTGAGTCACACCAGAAGTGACACTGGCATGATAAAAAGCATCATCCCACCTTGCGGGATCGGCTTCTTATTGCCCTTTTCCCTCATCTGTCTCAAAATCCAGCTGGTTGCTAAACAAAAGTTGGTTTGTGTGGTCATCCTCTGGTAGTGGGTGCACACTCCCTCTGCATCTGGGCTGATCAGAGGTTTCACCATCACACACCTTAAAACTCTCCTCCTCCCCTTCAGTCGGAGGATGCAAACCTGGCCTTAGCAAAGCAGCTGCTGTTTTTGCAAATGGCCAGTTGTGTGAGTTATTAATATTCTAGTCTCTCACACCTGAGTATAGATCCTGATCCCTCTGCTGCCAGGGGTCAGTCACAGGGGAGGAGCACGGGCTCCATGCAGGGCTGCTCCTGCCTACCATGCAGGACAAACCATGGGCTGCACAGTGACAGAAATGCCCCAAGACAGAGCACTGTGCATCCTTTTCTGCCTCCCCATGCAGTTCATCTACCTGTGCTCCTCTAGGGACCCTCCTCCAGACATCCTCATGTCATAAGGTAGAAAAGAGCTAATTCTTCTCTGGGGCTGGTGCTTTTTGTCATCAAAACAGCAAACTGCAAAGCTGACAGGAGCTGTGCCAAAACCAGGAAAATAGTATTATGAGGGTGTGGGCTATGACAGGATGGAAAAACACCCGGGGGAGATTAAGGTAGAAATCCCAGTGTCATGGTGCCATGTTGATGACAACACACCTCTGCTTGGCTGCCTGTGCTGTGGGAAGGCGGATGCTGCTTTCACTGGCTTTCTGCATCAACATGAGGGGAGGCAGGGCACAGGGATGGGACAAGGTACAGGGAAGCTGTGCACCATCCCCAGGATTGGGGGCATCTGGGCCTGGTGAGGCTGTGGGACAGATCAGATGAGAGCTCCAGAAATTGATCCCAGCCAGGGTTCCAGCTTTGAAGCTGTAGAGCAGAGGCTGGAGGATATTATCAAGGACAGGGTGACATTATTGCAGGTGGGAGTGAATTCATGCAGAAGGAAGATTAAGATTCCAAGCGGCACAAGAGAGGGTAGGGGAAATGCCACTGTAGCCCTCAGTGTACCCCCATCAGCCAGCAGAGAGATCTGAGTGCAAGTGCAAGAGACATATGCACCAGCTTGAAAACCATCAGCTAAGCTTTGCCTTGCAGGCTGCTGTGGTGGACAAGCAGCCCTTGAAGGAAATCACCCACAGGGAATTTGCCAAGAAGGCGGTCAACCCTAGCCAAGACCATGGAGCTGGGAGAGCTGCAGCCCCTGGGCCACACCAGCTTCCCCACTAGCTCTCCCTTCCTTTTTGCCTTCCTCACAAGGAAAGGACTTGCTGAGCATGGACATGCTCCTCTCCTGAGCCTAGTCATTCCTTGCAGGAAGGGCCTAGTGCCCAACTTCCCAGCTTGATGCATATGACTACCTCTGTAAAGCAGGAAGCAGGGAACAGCATGGAAATCCCACTCTGGCAGGATATTGCTTTTGTAATAATAAGCTCCTTTATCTCCCTCAGTCCCAGAACTAGCTCTTAAGAGCATTAGTAAAGGAATAATCCGTGTCATCTACTCAGCATTTTGAGCACAAATGTGGTTATTATGTCCCAGGGGTTTGCTGAGCCTATTCATTCCCTGGCACACGTGACAAGACTTACTGCTGCCAACTCCTGAAGGCCATGCTTGTAGCATGTGCTCGATTCTCAGCTACTTAACATCAGGAGATACCCAGCAGCAGGGAGGGGGACAGCCTTTGGCCCTTCCCACTGTCCTCCAGCCATCAGCAGCAGAGGGATCAGCTTATAACCTCTGGCAGGAAGAAGGTGCACAGGCACTGGATTCGGGGTCAGCAGAGGGGCCACTTCAGGGCTGGTCCTGTCAGACTGGCTGGGTGTGTTCCCAAAGCCCATGGGATTGGCTGCATCCTAGCTACCAGCTGCTGGGAGATGGCTGGATTTGCACCCAGGGCATGTCTGAGGGCCAGCTCCTCTGCTGTCAGTGTGACACTGTCACACAGCCCAGCCTGCCTCAAAGCTTTTACCTTCATTGCACGAACAAACAGCAAAATCTCTGCTGTCAGAAGGGGAAAAGAAAAAGAAAAAGGAAAACAGAAAACACCAACAAACCAGCAATATTCACTGAGCTGGGAAGAAAAACGCCTCCTTGGTCTGCTCTCCAAGGGGAGCCAAGGAAATCTCACTGTTTAATAAGGATTAACCAGAAAAGTGAAGAAATTAAAGTATTTTCTGAGCAAGATCATTATGAGTTGTGAGAGGTTGAAACAGGTTTTCCTGAGAAATCAAATAAATTCCTTGGAGAGAAGCCCAGAGGTACCAGCACAGCCAAAAAAAAGGACTGTCTGAAAGATGGAAGAACAAACAGAGTAAGATTAAGGCATTCCCTTATCCAAAGTCCCATAGAGGTGACAAGAAATGTCTCTGCAAGTTCAAGGAGGACTATGAACCCCAGGTGGGAGCAAGAACAGGTTCCAGTGCTGGGGAGGAATGGCAAGCAAGGTCCGACCACTGCGCCACAGCTCTCCTCCTCACTGCAGACCTGCAGCAAGTCCCAGGTTGCCCCAGAACAGGCAAGGATGCAGCACAGGAGGGGCAAAGGAGACCTGCAGGGTCAGGGGAGCTCCAGCAAATGCAAAGAGGGAAGACGACAGCTGCAGCAGGGGATGCTCCAAAAGTCGCATTGCTGGTCACACAGCTGATGTACTGGCTGCCGGGGAAAGCACTGGTACAAAGGCATTGCCTGCTCCAAAATAACACAGTCTCAAGTGCTCAGGCAATATGGGGCACCTTTTCTCTTCATGGGTGCACACAAGGGACCAGGCAAATAGAAGTAGCTAAGAGCAACCTACATTTCAGGAGTCAAGAGCTGATTGCTACTACAGTCCCTCCAGTTGTAAAACATCATAAAACATCAGAGCCTGAAGTGACAGGCAGAGACATGCCAAGCAGAGGGAATTCCAAGGAAAAGGAAAAACAGTCTTCTCTGCAGTTCCCACAGTGGCAAAGCTGGTGGAATTGCTGCTATGAAACCCTTTTGATTCCCATGGCTTACATCCTACTCCACTGCTGCTGATAGAAAATCAGCCCTAGGCTCTGGCAGGAGGAAAGAGATGGTCTGCAGCCCAATAGTCTCAGCAGTGAGCTCAAGCATGGATTTTGGCAAGTAGAAAAGGAGAGGAAGGAGGAGGAGAGTTCCCAATGTGCAGCTCCAGCACCTGGAAAGATGATGACAGCCAGTTCCTGCAGGTGAGAACTCTAAAGGATGGATCCCAAGGGTTTGATGCTTCTCACTCCCTTTCCCACACCTGGTTTCTGTCTCTGTGGGGCTCTGGAGTCGCTCAGCTGAGCAGCCAGAGCAGGGCTGGCAGTGGTAGGAGCAGGGACACAGGACTTGTGCCGACGCAGAGGAGAGGCAAGCCCTGGGGAAAGTGCAGCTGCTTTGCTTTGCTGCCCAAGGCTTAACGCCCTAAGAGCCCAGCTGACTCCTGCTTAGACGCAAAGAGAGACTGCAGGCACTCGGGCTTGCCAGGCACCCGATAGTGCTGTGTTTCCACAAACCATGACAGGACAAAGGTTCAGGAAATGCATCGCCCTTTGCCTGCTGCCATGGAGTTGCCTTAGCTTTGCCTGGAGTGATGCTGCTGGGCCCAGCACTGCCTCACCCAGTGCAGGACACGTCAGAAAGGGGCTGCCCGGAGATGTCACCAATGAGACCGACGCACACAGCAACATCTCAGGTACTTCAATGAGTGATCTGCCACCTCTCCCTCTGTGGGGCTGCTTGGGGCCCCACTGTGCAGGCATGAAGGGTGAAGGGCACAGGGATGTGTTGATGAAGACCCAATGGTGCTTCTCTCATCAGGCATAGAGGCACTCACAGGGCATGTGTAGGGACCACAAGGCTTTGTGTGGTCCTTATGGCCACAGCAGCTTCTGTGATCTGGGAGAGGTGTGTCGTGTCAGAAGAGAATTCATTAAGCACAGGAAGGAAATTCTATGCTTGACTGTCTTCCTTTGAGAGTAAAGAACTCCTCCGTGTTAACCTCTATGCGTATCATGATGGGCCAGCTCCCTGCCCAGGGTACAGGTGCACTGAACACATCCTTGTCCCTAGAGGCTGAACTGAGACACTTGGGAAGAAATGGAGTTTTTTTTAAAAAAGCAAAAATAATCTCCAAGTGCTTTGGGTGATTTTTTTTTTTTAATCCACTTCCCAGAGCAAAGCACACACTTTCCCAGCAAGTGGGATGAGGCATCAGGGCTGCTGTGGGGTGACTGCCTACGTCATCTCAGCAAAAGCAGAGGCAAACCAGAGCTCTCTCACATTATCTTTACTGTTGCACTCAGAATTCCCCACAAGTCTCCCTTAAGCTAGATAAAGCACATTTCTGCCCGCAGGTTTTAAACTTGGTTAAACCAGAGTTGATCAGAGCACTTTCCTTTAATTTAGGATATTGATACCTATGATACCTGTTACACAAGAATCTACTCATCCACATTTTCTTGGCATTGTGGTAGATCTTTTTTTTTTGCAAGCACACAGTCTGACTGGCATTGTTTTTGTAGCCTGTCTCACTTCTGGCTTTCCTCGGGTATTAGCACAATGCAGAAAGAATGCCTTAAGCAGGATAACTAAGTAGCTTTGAATAGCTGTTGGTTGTAAAATAGAAAAAAATTAAAGACTGGGACAAAAAAAATCATCTCTCTCTAGCACAGAGTAGTATTTTTATTGCTTTGACTTCCAGCTAACAATATTTTCCCAGAATATTTTTTGTTAAAAAATACCCATCCTCTTTCTTGCACTCTTAAAAATTACTCTCTGCATACTGTACCTTTCCGATCCCACTTCTGCTAACTAGTTGCTCATTGGACAATTTTTAACTGAAAGACATATTTTCCAGATAAAGCTGCCAGACTCCCTTATGTCTTCCTTTTAGGACTATGTAAAAAAAAAAAAATTAAAAAAAAAGCATCAGAGGCTTGCAGGTCCAACAGGCGTGGCACAGCGGGCAGGCAGCCTTTTCAAAAGCATCACTAGGGGGACCTTTGTCACCACATGCACTTAACATCTCCCCTTCTCCTCCAGTGCCATGCACAGCTCTCCCCCCACCACGCTATGGATACTACTACGTGGACAGAGGCTCGGGCGTCTCCTTGGGCTCGGTCCTCGTGTACTGGTGCCAGGAGGGGTACCAGCTGATGGGCAGTGAGAGGCTTGCTTGCCTCCGCCGGGAGACCACTTCGTCCTGGAGCCACCCCCCACCCCACTGCCAGGGTAAGGAGCCCACTAGTGTGACCCAGCCCCTGTGCCCACTTACAGGGTCTCACTGGGGTGCCAGTGCATCACCACTGCATTGTTAACTCAGAAGGGGAGGTGCAGATCTGACTCTCACACGGGGGCTCCCTCACTCTGACCAAGCCGGCAAGGGCAGGAGGAGAGGAGGTGCCCCAGCTATCCCAAAAGGAGACAGTGAAGGTCCAGCTTCACCCAGTTGGTTGTGGTCAGCACAGGTGAAATGCCATGCTTCAGCAAGGTCACTGCAACAGCATTTCATGAGCTGCCTAAGACTGGGGTTGCCAGAAAGTGAATTCACCTGGGATCAGCTCAGCAGATAACCAGATTTGCTCTCACTCCCACTAACTGGTGCACAAGTCATCAGGATGAGTCAAAACATAGTACCAGCCGACACCTGACTCCAGGTGCCAGGCACAGGGACTCCAGGGCACTGCCAAAAGAGGAAAACTGAACTTTTCAATAACCCAGCATAGGCTGTTCACAAACACGCACGCAGAGCATGTACCAGTTGCAAATGGCCCTTACATTTTCTGTGGTGCAAGCTAATTGAAGGAACGGTGTTTATTATAACATCATAGGAACAAAATATATTGCTTTAAAAGCTTTTTATCACACACTGTGCATTGCATGCATACATAAAATAATTTCAGGAAAATTGCCCTCAGGAAAGTTATATACTTTGCAATGGCAAGCAAAACCACAGAAGTTGTAAATGCTATATAGCCTACATATGAATGACAATCAAAGACCTGAGGTGTTTTCTGAAACAGTTTACAGGCAAACCTGTGCTGCAATAGCCAGCCAAAAAAAAGTTTGAAATGGAAAAGGTCTGCCACATTCACTTTTGCTGCTTCTCTTTCACTTACACAAAATAAGCAAATCCATTTCAAAAAGGTATCATCTCACATAGATCAAATTAGGAACCAAAGTGCTTCAACCATAGGATACTTCTGCAGGTGCTTCAGCTCAGCACCACCCTAGGCAGCTTGTCCTTTAAACATGAAAACCTACTGATACACAGTCAGAGTGTCTTTGGTTCGTAAAAGTAAACCCAGCAAAATAAGAGCAATGGACTTTGTTGCCATAGGTTACAGGTATTCCTGTGGTAAAACATTCATAAAACTCGATAGCAAATCTTGTCTCCTCATTCCTACATGGAGGCTGCACTTTGTGCACTGCTTAATGGACAAACAACTTGGGTGAACAAAAAAACCCCCCCAAACCTGCAAAATTTAAATCACCCCCTGGGTTCTCCAAAATAAAGAAGTTTTAAATACAGTTTNCCTATCTATTTGTTCTATTTAAAACCAAGCCTCTGTAATTTCAGAAATTTTAGTTTGCTTATGTTGCATGTTGCCTAAAGTTGGGGGTTTGAATCTGCATTTTATTACTTTGAAAGCCTAAACATACCATTTTTTGCAATGTTAGCAAATTCTTTGATATTATTTTGCCCTTGGAATGGGAGCCACTTCCCTAACTTTAAACATTTACAATGTAAACATCATTTAGGCTCCCTTTGGGATTTGATCATTATGTAATTAATCTGTTTTTTCTGGACATTGGTCTTATGGCAGATAAGAATCACACACTTGGATGGACTGTACACCCATCCAAGAAAATTCTGAAAGAAGTGGCTGGTTTTTATGATGAGGGTGGTAAAACCCTGGAACAGGTTGTCCAGAGAGATGGTAGATGCCCCATCTCAGGAAATATTTCAGGTCAGGTTGGATGGGGCTCTTCTAATAAAAGGTGTCCTTGCCCATGGCAGGGGAGTTGCACTAGATGACCTTTAGAGCTCCCTTCCAACCCCAACCATTCTATGATGATGTGATAATGTCCGTCAACATTTTCTTTTTTTTTTATTCACAAGCCCATTTTTCTTTCAAATGCTCATGCTTCCTTACTCCTTTTCAACATTCTTTTACTTAACTTTTCCCCCTTTTAACTAGTTTTCCCTTTTAAATTTCTTTTTACTTTTTTCACAATTTTTTTCCTATATAACTTTTTTATCCTTTTAAACTCTCTTCCCCTTTTTTCCTAACTTTCTTCCTTTTTAAACTTTTCCCCTTTTTAACTTACTTACTTTTTTCATTTTTATCTTTTGTTCTTCTTATTTTTTTCCTTTTGCACTTTTTTCCTTTTTAACCTTTTCTCCCTGATGAATATTTAAGCAAAAATGCATGTCCCAGGTTAGGAAAAAAAAAAAGAAAAACCAAGTTACCACCATTTCTTTTATCTTATTTGGGGCTTAATTCCTACTTTATGCTTCATGCAAGACACATCAAACACCTTATCTTCTTAGTTCTGTGTGATTATTTTATATTAATTACCTGAGGGAATTACGAAATTTTAAGATGATTTCTTGGTTTCTTTCATTAACTTTCTGGTTTGTTGAGCCGGCGTGGCATCATCCCCGCGCCCCGCTACTGTTACAGTGGTCCTTAATGAATACCCTGTAGCATCACTTTGGGGTTACCTGCGAGGGGGCGGCGGCGGGGGGCGCAGGGGAGCCCCCGCCCCTCTGACGGCCCCGCCCGGCCCCGCAGCCGCCCCGCAGCGCTCGGACAGCGGCTCCCGCGTCGCTGTGGCCGCCTCGCTGCTGAGCGGAGCCGTCATCCTGGGACTGTCCGTCTCTTTCGCCGTCTGCTGCTGGCGGGACAGGGCGAGGAGGAGCCGCGAGGGGTGAGTATGGAGAGGGGGGCGGTGAGGTGGCTTTTGGAGCAGCGAGGAGCGGCTGCGGGAGCTGAAGCAGAGGCGCTGCTGCCATCTGCTGAGACACGGGGGCTGCGCCCACAGGGACACTGTTGGGAGCTCCCTTTTACAGCCCTCCTCTCACACGTCTGAAACCATCAAGTGCAAAAAACAAACAAAACTAACCAAACAAAAACAACCAAAAACCAACCAACCAAAAAAAGTTAAAACGCTGCTCCAAAGCCAGGGTATGTTTGTCTTCGGAAGGGGGTTCCAGCTGTGGGGATTCTGCTGACAATTTCAGAGAGCTCCTGTTACATGCCTGAGGAATTGGATGCCATCCAGAGGGACCTGGACAAGCCCAAGAAGTGAGACCATGGAATCTCATGAGGTTTGACAAGACCAAGTGCAAGGTGCTGCACCAGGACTGGGGAAACTCCTGGTATCAGTACAGGCTGAGGGATGAAAGGATCAAGAGCAGCCCTGCCAAGGACTTCGGGGTGCTGGTGGATGAGAGGCTGGATGTGACCCGTCCCTGTGCGCTCGCAGCCCAGAAAGCCAAACATGTCCTGGGCTGCATCAAATGCCATGTGGGCAGCAGGTCGAGGGAAGGGATTCTGCCCCTCTACTCCACTCTGGTGAAAACCCACCTGCAGTGCTGCATCCAGCTCTGGGGTCCCTAATGTAAGAAAGACATGGGCCTGTTGTAATAAGGCCCAGAAAAGGACCACAGATATGAGCTGAGGGCTGGAGCACCTCTCTTGTGAGGAAAGGCTGTGGGAGTTGGTGTTTAGGCTGAAGAAAAGAAGGCACCAGGGAAATTTTGTGTCAGCCTTACAGTACTTGAAGGGTGCCTCCTAAGAAGGATGGGTGCAAGCTTTGTAACAGGGCCTGTTGTGACAGGACAAGGAACAGCTGTTTTGAAGTGAAAAAGTATTGATTTAGATTGAATATAGGGAAGACAGTTTTTATAAGGAGGGTGGTAAAATATGGGAACGGGTTGCCCAGAGGCTGTAGATGCCCCGTCCCTGAAAATATCCAAGGTCAGATTGGATGGGGCTCTGGACAACCCGACCTAGTGGAAGGTGTCTCCTTGCTCGTTGCAGTGGGGATGGACAACCTTTAATGGTCCCTTCCAACCCAAACTATTCTGTGGTTCTGTTAGCCTGCTGATTTACAGAAATCTCCCCAATATTAGAGGAAGACAGGAACAGACAATACATGGAGGATAGTTGGTAAGAATTTCTTTTCTAAGTTCAGTGCAATTGCCTGCAAATAGACCAGTCTGGGAAAAGGAGGAGCATTCTCCTCTGGAAAGGACTGGGAGAGAAGATGTGGTGGGGAGGGGAGCAGGACTGGGCAAGCAGAAGCATCAGGACCACACTCACAAAGCATCATCTCTGTAGCAGCACTGCCTTGTTTTTCTGGCCTACAGTCCAGTAGGACCTCTTGGTATCCTGGGCAAGGGATTACAGCAACAGGGACCATGCAGGAACATACTAGCTAGGAATGCAGCTTTAACTGAGAGCCAAATTCATTATTATTAGAAGGGGACAAGGAGCAAAAAAGCCCTGCAAGTAAGAGAGAACATCTTGGTCTCAGAGGCACCAGCCATACCTCTCCCCACTGGCCTGTTCTTCCTGGAGCCGGCTGGTGCCTTGTCAGCACCCCTTTTCTTGCAGAGCTGAAACAGCTTCAGTGCCTTCCTCCAGGAGTGGAGGAAGTGGGTCAAAACCACTAGGTGACAGCTTTGCTTTAGGATACAAACATGCCAGACCTTTCTGTAGGTTTGAGTTAAATTAAAATAGCCAGCCCAGAAAGTGCAAAAGGAACCATCTGCATAGGTATCCCTCACCATCTTGCAGGCAGCAGCACAGGAGGAAAGTCAGAGGAGGATGGAAATATGACTCCTCCACCCCAGAGAGGGGCAGGAATGCTTTTGGAAGACTGAAACACTACCACAGGCGTGATTACCACCTCTCGGCCCTCTCCAGCTCCGTGTTCCCAGGGGCATTTGCAGGCTGCAATAACCTGGCTTTCCAAAGGTACTGTTCAGCACCTCCCTCCCGCCCTCGCTCCCACTGCCCTCCCAAGCTCCTCACACAGGGGCAAGAGCTGCTCCAAGACTACCTGGAGGCAGGAGCAGCCAGCTGTAAAAGCTCATATTACTTGGGCAGTCAATCCACTGCTTCACCCTCTTACATGCTCCTCACCTAGCACCTAATAGCAATGAAACCCGTGCACCTGCTCTTTTGCAAGGGGCAGATGTGGCAGAGGACCAGGGCTCCCCTTTGCCCTGCCTCAGCACCGCTGGGTGGGCCGGGGGCTCCCACCAGTACTGTAGCCTCCTCTTACTACCCCATCTCCCTCTTACCTTTGCCAGCAGCCCTGAAAACCAGCCAAAGCTGCCCTTGGAAAGCTGGCATCCCGACATGCAGGCTCTACCCCAGCTGGTGTTACAGCCCAGCACAGGACCCATTGCCGCCCTGCCCAGCCAGCTGCCTCGCAACATCCTGCTGCCCACCTTGGCCTGCCGTGCTGACCTCCCCAGGGACCTGCTCCCCCTCTACTACAGAAGCTATGAGGAACATGAGGTCTTCAGCAAAACTGGGATGCCGGTTTGAAACTTTAAGCTGCCATTTGACTTTTCTTCCTTTTCTTCTTTTAACACTATCAATTCCATGAACTCAGGACAGAATTTCGCAAGAGCCAATTACTACACCTGGGTTTTCAAATGGAGAAAATTCGACACTTCATGTTGAAAGATTTTTTTAAAAAATATATATAATCCTTTTATTTCCCTCCCCTGTCCAGCAGTGCACATTTCTAAAAGGAGTTTCTGGGTTATAAGCTTCTTAATTGATCATTTGGCAAGATGTATAAAGGCAAGTCAGAGCAGCTCCAGCTTAACCTATAGACTGAGTATATGCAGACTTTCAGGTTTTGAACATGAGTCTGATCTTCTGTTTAGAGCTCTTTTAAAGGCTGAAAGTAAAGACAGCCAGTTAGCAGGAGCCAAGAATAACTAAAGCATTTACAATTTATCACACTGAAATACAGGCTGAGATTTAAAGGATTTTTCATTGGTGTTCAGAACTCACCATACCCTCCCATTTCCAATCAATCTTAGACTTGGAAGATGCTGTGACAAGTGTGCAAAGATAGCCAGCCAAGGGGAAAGCATGAAGTTATCTTTAATACAGAGAACCTAGCACATCTGAGAAAAAACAAGCAAACAAAAAACCCCAGCCAAACAAAAACAAACCAACAAAACCCCCGAACAACCCAAAAACTCACCCAAGTGCCATCAGTTGTATTCAGAAAGCAATGATCCCTTATTGCTGTCCAGAATTTCCTGAGTGGAAGTACAGGGGCCGGTTCTAGGCAGCACATGCAGAGCCTGACCAGGCAGCTTCAGGACACTTTGACCCTGTTTGCACTACAGGACAGACTTGTGCCTCCGTAGCATGCTCAAGGCACTCTACACATACAGGGCTTGTTGAGAACTGTGGCATCATGTGTGCACAGAGATGCTGCTTGTGTCTTGGGAGGTGCTACAGTGTTAGATGAGGTGGTGGCAGCCCCAAGAACTGATGCATGTGTGGGGCCGGGAATGAGCACTCCAAGCATGTCTTGCCATCCAGTGCTCAAGGACACAAACTGAAATACTCAAAACAATCCTACTACAAAGGCCAGGAGTTTTAGTCTGCTCACTTCATTTCTGTCATTTGCATTACATTTCAAGGACAGAAGCCTTAAGAAGATGCAAGGTAGCATTTCCTTGAGATAAGACAAGAGAAAAGCAGATGCTGGAATTACTGCCACTTCTCCCTGAAAAGGGGGTTAAGGACACTGTTTTTTCTCTTTCTAATAACAATAAAGGAATCTATCTCAGTTTCACCTCCTATGTCATCTTTGCACATCACTAAGCCATGGAAGGTGTGTTTTGGGGCTGGCTTCAATGGGGGACAGAATAGGTGGTAAAGCTTTAACAGATCACTTGAAAAACATGATTATGCTCATAGTGGCCATTTACCAGGAACTGCACCATGAGAAGGAAAAAGTCTTTCATTGTCCTAAGGCAACTGAAGCCTTAGAGTGGACAGGGAAAACAAGACCTGCTCTGTGCTTCCTTTCAGCTTACTTCCAAACCTTATTTTTATCTCCTTCACCTTTTTCCAGCAAGGTCCAACACACAGGGAGGGAAATAATCCTGCATCAAGGTAAGCTGTTCTTCAGTCCCCTCAGATGCTCACAATACTGCCCAAACTCCCCATGGAAAAGCTGCTGTGCATGGAGATATGCCAGCTGTGAATTTGCACACAGTGCTACAGGTGTTTTGGGCTCTCACAAGTACATTGGTGCCATACCCACAGAAAATGCTTCCACTTCTGTTTCACCAAAGTAAGTTTCTGGGCCAGGAATTCAGCAGAGGAAATAGTGCTCCCTAATTTCTTATTCCTGTAGGAAGGAGTTGTCTTTTTAAAATCAGGACAAAACCAGAAAGGAAACTGAAGAGCATGGGAATGAGACTTTTCCTCCCCATTTCCTCAACTGTTCCTCTCCCCTGTCATGTTTTATTGACTAGAAGAAACGTCACTACAAAGATTTTTTTCTGCGTAAAATTAGACATTGACACGTCCTTTCAGTACAAACTGAAATGATGCACATTTTAGATACAAAAATCTCTCATCAAACATGTCCAGAAAGGTGCTTATTTTGAAGTGTCATGGAACAAAAAGTTGGCATTTTCAATAAAAAACTGACACAGTAGTTTTTCATAAAGAGAAAACTGTCAACTTGAAACAAGCATTTTGTACAAATGGTATTAAAAAAATTGACAAAATTGAAAAATTTAATTGGAGTAACATTTTTCTGACTTATTTTTGTGCATGTGTGCAAAGCTCAGCTTCCTAATAGAAATATTTGATCCCAAAACATTGTCAAACTTAATGAAGTTCCTCCATCAAGAAAAAACACAGCCAGGTCTTCCTCCAAAGTCATCTCAAGTGGCAGGAGAACCAACAGAAGAAAGAGGTGTTAAGGGAAGGAATTCCAGCTCTACTACAAGTTTCCCTACCAATCCCTCAGCCTTTGCCTCAGTTCTTTGGACCAGCACAGCAAATAGCTGAGTTAAAGTGTAAGAGCCACACTCAGTTTCAACTTAGGAAGGCACCACCATCAGTAAGGCAACAAAAAGCATTATTTGCACTTATTTAGCAAATGAAGAATGGGAAGAAAGGCAACTATACAGAAGCTTTAAGTGATTTGTAAACCAAAAGATACACACCTGGTAAGACTATAGTCCCATACATTCTTGCCATATTCAGTGGTTCCTGTTGGAGCCACCATCTACCCAGCCTTTCTTCATCAGGTGAGGTGCTGCCCTCTCCATTAGACAACAAGCTTTCTCCACGCTAAGGAAGGGGGTTTCCAGCTGTTCAAGATCTTGGCCTCCCTACTGGAAGCTGAAGATCTAAAAGGTTGAATTGTAATGTTTTATGCAACACAGAATCATAGAATGGTTTGAGTCAGAAAGGACCTTAAAAGATCATTTACTTTGAGCCCCTCTGCCATAGGCAGGGACACCTTCCACTAATTCAGGTTGCTCAAAGCCTGATCCAACCTGGCCTTGAACACTTCCACAACTTCTCTGGGCAACATGCTCCAGTGCCTCACTATCCTCATAGTGAAGAATTTCTTCCTAGTATCTAATCTACACCTGCCCTCTTTCCATTTCAAGCCATTCCCTCACTACATCAAATGCAGTACATTAGATATCACTTTTTAAATTTATTTATATTATATACATGAGAAGTGGACCCTGGAACTGAAGGAAACTGTCTGAAGAGGGATGGAGATGGCCGCAAGGCCAGCTCATTGCCAGTTCTGTCCCAGGCCAACCTCACAAGCAGTCCCTTTCTGCTGAGTGTCTGAACAATGACAGAAAGCACTCAGTTTCTTTTTTTTAAAGAGGATTTAAACTTCAGGCTCCACACTGTAAACCTCAGCCTGCGTGTTTATCAAGAAAAAACTAAGTAAGCTTTGGTTACAACTTTAAATGCTCCAGCCTCCTGTGACTGTTGACACTGGCATAAGATGTCTCAGACCGTCTTGGAAGATCTGGGCAAGGCTAGTGTTGAGACCTGTAAGGTACAAATGCTAAAGCCACAGAACTTCAAAAAGACAATTCACTGTGAACTTGAAAAGAATGGCCACCTTCTGCCAGTACAAGCTTTCTAGACTAATGTTTTAAATGCTGGTAGGAAGAGGAGAGAGCTAAGCAGGTCCCACCCCTCTCCAAGCATTTCTGAAATGGAGACTTATTAGTTATGTTTTTACATTTGAGAACTGGGGAAAAGCAATAGGAATTTAGCAAGATTTCACAGCAGACAGCAACAGTAACTATGTGATGCCTGAATCCCACTGACTCATCTGTGTTGCAGGAGACACAACCTCCTGACCACCACACATCAGGCAGATCACTCTCCAATAGGTTTTAGATTAAAAAGGACTTTTCTATACTGTTTTCCTCCACAGTGACACCGCCTCTGTTCAAATGACTTGCACACCTAAGTCACTGCATCAGACCACCCTAAATCAGTACTTTGCATCAGCAAAGCTAGTAAAGAATTTGTATTTGCCAGGATCACCCACCTAACCTCAAACCTCCTCAATGCAACAGTTTAGATCCCTGCATCTCCACAACTCACTCTAGCTCCCCATACTGGTAGAGCAACTACTTCATTTGACAATTTCCATCTCAAGAGCCTTCCATCTGCCACATAAACCTAACAGCATTATGCCTAGGGCAAAGGCAAACCCCAGAAGGGAGGGAAGACAAAGATTTCACCCATCTACAGTGCTCTTGCAGGTGGATCACAGCATATTGAGGCTACACCTTTTCTTACACTGTAACCCAAACCCATGATGATGCTTCACCTTTTTCCTCTTTAGGAGCTATTCAGCTTGAACAGATGCCCATAAAACAGTGAAGTGAAAAGCACTTCCACAGCAAGCCATGCAGCCACATGCTGCTGGAGGAGATGTAAAACAACCACCACACTTAAAGCATGGATTCATGCCAAACAGCACTTCACATTATGTTCTCTGGGCACATTGAAAATTGATGTCACTGTTGGCTGGACTGGAGGAGTCTATTCCCCTCAAGAAGTTAAAAGTACCTACACACCCTTCGAGGACAGCTGGTGACAATTCCAGTCCCCCAACCCTTTAGGCACTGTGCTTCCTCCTGGTTTTTTGAACCACCTCCGTTCTGAGCAGTGACTTTTTATTCCAGCACTACAGCTTTCTCCAGAGGGAATCAGTCCCAGGCAATACAACACCTGCCATGCAGTGGATTTATGTGTGCTGGAGACCAACTCCAAACTCCTTTGCAATTTAAGGCAACTTCCACATGCCCCGAGGAGAGGGATGAGCAATAAGCACCCAGGTTTTACAAGCTGTTAAAGGGTATTTTTCCAAACTCCCTTACAAGGGTGATGATGGAAATTGAAGCATGACCCTTTGCCCCCCAACATAAGAAAAAAAAAAGCCAAAAATCTCCACAGCAGCATGAACAGCTCTACCAAACTGTAAAAACCCAAACTAAAACAGAGCAAGCAAAAAACATGAAGCCAAACCCACCAAAAACCACCCCAACCAAATCAAACCACTCCCTGTTTTTCTCAAAATCAACATTTTCAATGCTTAGGATTAAACAAGCCTTTCAGGAAAAAAACTTCTTGGACAAGAGAGTCTATGATGGAGGAGACAAAAAAGTTCAGAGTTCAGGAAGTAAAATAAAAACTTAATGATTAAAAACTGTCATGTAATGGGATTTGGCAATGGTGTTTTAAGTATGGTTAAAATAGCCCTGTCAAGACACTTCATTTACAATGGCGCATACCTGCTAACACTTGATTTGCAACTAGGAAATAGAAGTTATAAAAGGAAAAGGTATTTATGCAATAGCTCTTCTCCTTACCTAGAAGGTGACATTTTATTCCTTGCAGTAATCTAGAAAAACATCATTCACTTGTTACATATTAAAAAGTAAAACAAAAAAAACCCCAAACCCCAAAGGCAGAAACCCTTACTATTGATCCAGCACTGCTGACTCTCAAACTACTACACTTGAATTGCAAATTCTTTGAAAATGCAACACAACATCTTGTACCAACATGTTTATGGCTAACAACTCCCTTCCCTCCATCAACATACACTCATACCCATTTTGGAAGAAGAATCTGACCCATCCGCTTCCTCCAACTTCATCTTCATTACCAGATACTACCAAATGTGTTGCTAGTCCTCAGTCAGCAGCCTTTGATCAAGCACTGTTTTTTGCTTAATGCAAGAAAGACCTGCAAGTGTCCATACAATCTATAAAACAACAGACCATGCCTTGAGATGATCACATGGTCAAAGCAGATCTCTTTTCAATAAAGCATCCTGTAGAGATTTTCTTACCACAGGAAGAGAGTCAATCAACAAAAAAACCAACCAAAAAGAAAACTACCAAAACCCCCAACACACCACCTCAGGAAAGTGAACAGAGTGAAATACCAGGTTGGCTCCCAACTGGCAGAATGCAGGAATCCACATTAAGCAGTAAGTAAAACCAGGCGAGAAGTGGCAGAAGCTGCACCCAACACACATCAATCTGAACACTGATATACTTCACTGGTGTGACACCAATGTTACCCACCAAGACATCTTTCTTGGGAAAGCAGCATCTAATGAGAGAATTATTCTAGTTGCAAATCTTTTAATGAAGGCTAGGGCGTTTGTTGCTAGGGCCAACCACACAAGCTGCTGTATGGCAGCAGGAGTAAGTGTTCTTCTGAGCAGCTAAAGCCTGTTTTCCAGTGGTAGCAGACCATGGGCACAGGTTTCCCGCAGCACATCCTAAACTGCAACAAAGGGATTAATAAAAAACTGAAAGTGGAAGCAACTTCAGGAATTGCTGTGGTACATAAAAAAGCAGTTAGAGCTGCTTTGGGAGGCTTGCTTATTTTCAGGGTCAGGAAGGGCACCCTCCTAATGCTAAAGGTAGAAACACATCTAGCAACTTGGGACAAGACAAAAAATAAACCCACAACCCAACACCATTTACATCTTCACCAGCACCTCCAGCAGACTGTTCCTGCTAGGCTGCATCCCCAGTGCAGAAGCACCAGCAGGCACTGCCACAGGAGAGGCTGTTCCCAGTTTGCTGCATTTCTCCTTCCACCACCAGCAGTTACAGAGGGGCATTGTACAGGGGCTGGCTGGATAACACAAACATCATTTGCTTTTTCGGGGAGCACTGGCATCAAAGGGTGTGCACATTCTCCCAAGTAACCATGGCATGTGACTCAGCAACAATACCCATTCAGAAACAGTACGTACAGTTCTGTAACACTAACAGTAAATACAGGAGTAAAATGGCAACTTGGGTGAGAGAAGAGCAAAAGAATGTAGTCGCCAAGTGGTTTTGCAAAGCATGGTATTTAGAATCACTTTATGCACATTCAATATTTGGTGCCTCTGTCCAGTGATCAACTCAGGACTTGCTCACACGCCATGAAATGCCAGTCTCCCCCATCCCCATTTAGGTGTTCACAGCTGATCAGCAGGAACTCCTTACTTGCCCTGCCAGCAGCAAACTTTCAGAAGGCTGCCAGACTGACCTATATAGCTCACACAAGATGAGAAATCCTACCCAGGCATCTCCAGGATTTCAGGCTCTCCACCATCCTCATGATCTACATCAATGACCACCTCAACTACAAGGTTGCTGGTTTTAAATACCTCTGTCTGGAAGCGTAAGAGCTTACTGTAGGCCTTCAGTACATTAAGAGCTCTTCATCCCCTGTTGTGCAGTGATAATATTTTACATCTTTAGGTAAGGATGCTGACTAAAACAGGGACCTGTAACTAGAATTCTCTTCCACAATCTTCAGGCATATTATTGTATGCTATCCATCTATACCAAGTACCTTGGCATTTAATTCAGAAAATATAAACAAGTTTTTCATGCTTCAGATTTAAAAGGATCCCACCAACAACAGTTTGAGACTGACAGCCTCTAGCTATTGCCATGAGTAAAGACAACAGAATCAATCCCTTTAAAAAATTTAAAATGTGTATGCTTTTTCCACCCTTCAGTACAGAAGTTATCATGCAAAGCAGTATTTCCAATGATAAAGTAGCACCGGTTTAGACAAATAAGAAAAAAAGACAAAATATGCAATGACATACGATTTTACCAGATGCAGTAATTAAAAATCCAATGTTAAAAGAACCAAAAAGCAAACATGAAGTCATCATCAAGTTTTCTGTTTTATTTAAGATTTTAGTTTTAATTCTGAAGAAAGAGGTACATTTCCTTGGTTTTAGTTTTAGCGTCAGGTTATAACCATGTTTATTTATCTGTTTCTTTTTTCCTGTCTTTTCAATACTGCACAAACGTCCAGAAACTACAGGGTTAAGTAAAAGCTGCAGGCAGAGGAGGTCAGAGGTTGCTCCTGATGGTGATCATGTGGCCCCAATGCAGTGCTATCCCAGAGTGCCCTAATCAGGTGAATCTTTTTTTAAATAAAAAAAAAAGAAAGAGAGACTGACAGAGGAGATAGAAAGACTGAAGTAAGTATCACTCGTGTTTCAGCTGCTTATATTATGTATATGCTAGGTATTAAATCTGTGAATACTTTTAAAACATTAAAGTTCACTTTAAATCTAAAGCCAAAATTAAACAAAAATCTTATTCTCTCCCCTCTTTAAACCACTCTAGCAACATGCCAGTTACTCATAGCTATAAGTGTTTTGTCTTTCAACACACTTCATCTCAAACTCTGACTGATGCAATAAAATCCCCTGCTCAAAAAAACCCAGAAAACCAAAAAAAAAACAAACAACACCAACATAGCAATTTCCCTGTGTAGTGCCACACAATGCAAAATAAATGCTGGGCCACTGCTTGCCCTATATGGTCAGTAACATCATTTAAATTATTTTAAATTTTTCATGTTCCTGCATTTGATTATGCATTGCATTTTTTCCCCTACTGCAGATTGACACTTTTCCACTAGGCAGAAATACTCATGTGCAAGAGACATAAGACAGTAATATTCTCCTTAGGCATTAAGACTGCATTTTGCTTTCTCTCTCTCTTTTTTTTTTAACTTAGAATGGTTAGAAAATATTTCAAACAGTGTATTCCAAACACTGGTTCTGCAGAAACTTAATGAAAAGATATGGTCATGACCCTGTGATGGCATTGCATCTGGGGGGGGAAGTTTGATCAGGAACTGGATTCTCCAGAAAGAAAGATATGACAAGGAACAGTAGGTGGGCATGGGAAGGAGTCAGGGTGGGACACTTCCTGCATTTCTAACGTTTTGGGTCTTATTTTTCTTTTTTCTTTTTTCCTCCTTTCCTAATGACGATCCAGCGCTGAGCTCTGTAGTAGATCTGTGGGGGTTTTACTGGGGGGTCTGAAGGCTGTCTGAAAGCCTGGAGGTGGGGAATGGAAGCTGGTGGGGTTTGAAGGAGGAGAGTAGGGATTCCAACTGGCTCTGTGCAGAGGGATCTGTGTGCCGAAGGGGTTACTGTGGTGCGTCTGTGATGGCGCTGCACTGGGGCCGTCCACCTCTGTGAGAGCCTGAAGAGATTTTAGCCAATGTGGAGGATTGTCATCTTGAAGGGTGTCTAAATTGTTTCCTGTGGAGGCTGGGATACCTATGGAAAGAAGAAGAAAAAACAGGGATACAGGCCAGTCAGATTAGAAACAATGAGTTGAGCATGGAGGAGGTCAATTTAACCTAACAAAAAGCAACAGTGAAAAAACAGTATTAGTTTGTACAGAAAATACATTTTATATTACTATGTATAATCACCCTGCCTACAAAACATTTAACATTGTATCCAGATAGGAGAAAGTTCACTCTCAGAGCACTTCTTCATAAACACACATTTTTCTATTCACCATCCTGTTCAAAAACTGCATCCGTGTCAACACAATCTTACCACACCAAGCTGCCAGTACACTGCATGCTTCACCTTCTACTCTGCCTACCTGAATCATGCTTCAACCTCTCTAAACCGAGAAATGCAACCAGACAGCCTTATAAAAGAGAGCTTTATAAACAAGTGGAGTATGTCCCTTTTTAAATAACAAAGTCCAGTGATTGCTTTCAGTGCCTCAGGACCAGCGGCGCACATACCGGACATGCCATCCAGCAGAAGGGACACCTACAGATTGACCGCACAGAAAAGCACCTGCTCCACCTGACTGCCTGCAAAGGTCTCGGGCATGCATTGCAAAGGCCTAAAGGACACTCTGTTATACCTAGCAGTTCCACAAAAATTCCTGGACCCTTGAGATTTTGTGGATGGAAGCTGGAAGAGACCACCGCATACTGACTTTTTTTTTTTCAGATGTAAATCAGTTTGTGCCAAATACCCATTTGATGGTTTGCCAGTGGAGCTGAAGGAGTGAGAAACGGTTACCTGTGATGATTGCGGGGTCCATCCAGCTGCCAGGGCTGTCCCAATTCAGGCTGTCGGTGGTGGCAGTGTTGGACGTTGGTACACTGTGGTTGGCGTTGGAGGGGGAAGAAGCATTGGGCAGTCCACCAAAGTTGATGTTAATGTTCGGTAGAAGTGCCCTTAGCCCGTCCTGCCATTCCTTCATATTTAAACTCTCTACAGAACTGCTGTTGTCTGGGAGATTTACCAACAAAAAAAATGAAAGATAAAAAAATAAAAAGCTGAAGTTAGAAACAGATGTCCTTCTTTGGTGGGGTATGGGATTTTGCTTTTATTTTTTTTAAGCTAAGCATTTAATACTTTCCCTGTCCAAAAACTAGGGTCAATGTTTCCATGATTGATGAATTACTCAGAGGGGCTGGTAGGTTTTAAACCATGTGTAAGAGAATGGGAGAAAGATTTAACTTCTCCCCCAACACGTATTTCCCCATTTCAGTTCAGAGACTCAAATAATCAAAGGCACAGTGGCTCTTCCTCTATTACTAATAGTGGAAGATCTACCAGGTACTTGATGAGGAGACCTCTGCTGCAATTTGGCTGCTTTATTAATGGACAGCAGGCTTCAAAGGGTTGTTTTGTCTGATGCTCATCAAAATGAAGAAAGGCTAGGTAGGGCTTTGCAATAGAAATCGAACATGAGAAATCAGGGAGGCGGAGGAATATCACAAAAGTCTTTTCTTTTGTTACAGCTCGCTCATTCACAGCCCTACAGATGTTCTTCCGAAGGAAATGGTAATGAAGTTGGAGGGAGTGAAAGTTCCTCTTGCAGTTGAAGAACAGTAGTGAAAATTCTTTAGAGATCTTTCAGAATAACTCCCAACACAGCAACATCCTCAAAACTTTGGTGACAAGCAAACCAGCTGGACACCAAAACCATCAAGTCTCAACTACTTGCCTAAATGTTTCAGGACATGTACTGATAAAGGATAACATGGCTATTAGCACTGCAGTGAATGATCCCTGCATACAAAAGTTACTCCATGCTATCTAGGACAGACTATCAGGTTCTGTGATCCATCTCTTGCTTTAAGAATCTCAAAGCAAAACACACAAGACACAAGCATTTTAGTATTTATCACTCAATACAGAATGTTCCACTTTATTAACTTGTGGTCAAATATATTTGAACAGGAAGTGGTGTGTAGCACGTTGGCACGTGGTTATCTTTTTGACAAGTACCTAGAATACAATTGTTTTGGTTTTGGGGTTGTTTTTAAACATCTCTGCTTATCCTAATTGAAGAAGAACCTTGATGTCGATCAGAATTGTTACAGAGAGATACTTATACAATACTGCTACTTCGTCAACAACAGAAGAGATTTAAGTCTTCATTGAAAATTAGAGGATATCACTAACTTGCAACTCTGTGTTGCAGAGGGAGGAAAGGAGTCTCAATTGCTATAAAAACCTGCCCTGGCAATATTTGTAATACTGAATGCTCAGGAAGAAGTGATGTCTTGAGCAATTATCTTTTTGTAACTACAGGGGGTTGGAGGTGGGCAACAAAACCAACCAAAAAACCTACTTCTTGAAATCCTGTGTTTCCATGCAGAACTTTCCTTCTCCAGGCCAGAGGTTTTTAAAATAAACTTTATATATAAAGATTCAGCTACTGTACAGAATTACAACAAGCAACTTCAGTCAAAAATCATTGCAAGTTATACTTCAGTCCAAGTCACCAACTGAACTTCAAAACAAATTATTATGCAAATCTGCTCAACTCACTTTGCCTACGATGGCTGCTGGAGCAATGTATTCATATCTCAGCCAGGGCATGCCTGAAACAGCTATTCTAGCACAATCATCCATCTACACACATAAGTGCCCCCATTCTGCAGGTTGGCAACTGATACCTAGAATGTCTGTGGCCAGACAGACTGATGCTGTACATGGAGTATGAACAGAGATAATGGCACAGATGCAAAGAGTGTACTAAGAAAACCATTCTCTGTGCCTGGGCAAGTGTGCAGAATACCTTTGGCCACAGACTGGAATGTTTACAGTGAACTGCTATTTATCCCCACTTAATGGATGAGGCTGGGGAGTCACTTGTCCTCAGAGGTTACAGCACGAGGTACCTCCACCAGGAAGACTGAGAACTCCTCTGCATTCCCATAACCAAGTAAAAGGCAGGTAAAAACGAGGCAGTGGAAGTAAACCCAAAAGTCTGCCTGTTACTACATGCATCATGTAGTATCTAAAATTCAAATTTCCAGTGTGACAGGAAATAAAAAGAGCCCTAAGAAAACTGAAGCTCTGCCTCAAGACAGTAACGTCTTTATAATAACACCTTAGCAACAAAGATGCAATCCAGTCTCTAGATCTAAGTGCAACTGTATCTAACGCTGTCTGTAGCGATGCACTGTGGGGCCTGGTTCTTCCGGTGAAAAAAATGCAGGCTTAGCAGCAACTCCTTCTCTGTTTGTTTTGCATCAAGCTATAAGCTATAGTGCATGCAACTGGCTTTGACTTCTACTTTAATTTCTCCTACTGTAAATCAAATCTACTTCCTGTTCCCTCCGGAGTTCCTACTTTTTCCTTTGCAACTCTAATGTACAAAACAAATGCTCTGAAGAATTTAGTAATTTTTCATCAAAACCTACAATCCCAAGGTTAAAAAATAATAAATCAAAATTTTTAAAAGTATTAGTCAAAAATGTCCTCGATAGATACTTGTTCATAACCCTCCTGAACAGCTGTAAGCCCAGTTGAGACAAGTTCTAAATTAACTTTACAGAACAAAAGTAGTCAGCTCATAAAAACTACAACAGGTTCTGCATGGTACACCATTAGTTTCCACTTCATGTTCTCACTGCTGCTTCCAACAGCTTTACAAAGAAACACAGCTCTGTTCAATTACTCACTTCTGTAATACAAAAAAACCACAGACAAAAATGCTTATTGGGCCCATGCTTGAGTGAACATATCAGCCTCAATACCTGTGAGCTGAGGATCTGCATGCTCGTGACAGTCATGGAGATCACTAACCCCCAACATGCCCTCAAAATTCATGTACAAGAAAAAAAACCCACAGTAAACTACACACCTGCAACATGTCATAGAGAAAGTCTAATGAAGACAAAGCCTACAAGATAAGGAACAGGATAGGAAAATAAATGCTGTAGGGCCTTAGGCCCCCATAGGCTAAGAAAATGTGTATATTTTGTCCTGAATACAAAAGTGACAAATAGGGAATCCAAAAAAATGTATTGTCTTTTCCAAAAAGCTGGGTTTGTGGGGCTGAAAGGCAGGCGAGGACAAAAATACTGCCCCCTGACATAAAAAACCCCAAGCATCACATCACTCGGTGCCTGTAACAACGTTCTCCAGCTTAGCTAATAAATGCACAAAGAAAAAACAAAACCAGCAAACCAGAACGTCAAACATGACCAAAGCTTTCTCAGCCTCTAAGGAAAAATGGCACAATTAAATGATTTTCATAATATGGAATCTGGTAAGGGATTAAAATGCTTAAAGTTGTTAAAGTAGGGGGGAATCAATAGAGAATTAAACGCTCTACAACACTGCAACTCTGAGGCCTCGGTTACTTGCCACGTTGGGTAAAGCACCCAGATAGAACACGAGCGATCTTCAGGCATCACAGACCAACACTCAAACCCAACAACTAAATCAGCGCGTCTTTAGTGGAGTCTAACAAGTTTTAAACAAGAGCCTAAGTGAAAATCCAAGTCCAACCCAGAGACAAAAGTTACTTTCACCAACTGAAGTAAGTAAGTATCTTCACAAATCACTACTCATTCATCAGCTAGTTTGTTCTTGCTGTTTATACTTCACCAGAAAGCTAAGTACCATAGTTAAAAATGGAGAAAAGGTGAGCTCTGAGTTAACACAGATCTATTAAAAAGGTCATTTGTCTATTACCTTTCCCTACTTCTAAACTTAATTGCTTGGAAAGAGTAATTTTTTGACTATTAGCTGGACATCACAACTAGGAGCATAAGAACCAATACACCACTGCTTCCCTCTCTCAAGTGGAAACACCATCTACTTTCATCTTAATCTACTAAATTTAGATGGACAGTGGGAACACAGAAGAAGACAAGGCAAAAACCAGCTGACTGCAAATAAAGTATTTTATACACCAAATTAAGTACGAGATTCCCCCCTCATGCCCCAGTAATGTCTCCCAGTAGAGAGAATATCCTGGTGAAGCATCACTGAAAGCACCATTATTCACATGAAAAATTGGCCCAAATACACATCCTGAACTCCAGTCTTCCCTCAATGTGCATTTTATAATCCTGCCTAGTCTAGTGGAAACATGTGTTTATACGGGTGAAGAGATTCCATAGTTCTAGCACTGAAATTTTCCTGTGTCTGGTGGTATGTCCTGCAGACCTGCAATTATTTATTTCTTTAAGAACACATCAGTATGCCATGTGTGTGACCAGGACAAACAACTGTGACAACTATAAAAAAACTTCATATAAGCAAAATAAATTCAGAGGAAAATCATCACATGAGAGAAAAATAAACTTGGCAATGCCACATACCTGATTGCACAGAGTAGCAACAAAAGCAGCAGAGACTATCAAGGAGTATTTGGTAATAGAATACCTCTTTCAACAACCTGCCCGTAAAAAGGCCCTTGTGAAAAATTCAAGGACACTGTACAGTAACAATTTGAAGCCAAAGAAATATGAGATGAAAAAAGAAAAGAACAGGAAAGACTACCAGGAAGAGTTCACCAGGAGTCCTTCAATTCAATTAGAAACAAATGGGGCCCCTGAAGAAGCACACCCTTTGAAGTGCCACCCCTGGTCCCAGTCTATGCTTTGTGCTACCGTGTTAGCAGGTATCAAGGTATCACAGATAGCACATGCTTTCCCTGAGACAGCCTGTTGCCCTATTCTGAGAAGCGATTGGGGCTTCTCTATTTTCATCACAAAATGACTTTCCACTACTGGTATTTCTGTTTTGCAAACAGTAGTCCAATATTTCCCTTTGAGGGGGAAACAGAAGGCAAGGACAATTTGCCACATGCAAAAAAGAAACTATGCCCATCACATCAGATAAACTCAAAAGCCTTTCATACAAAGCTTATATACTTTAACATCAACAAAACAGTTATGATAAGAACTGTACCACCTCATTTTAATATGAATAATAAGCTTGTTTCCTCATGGAATTTTTAAAAGCCTGAAAAAAATCCCAATTATACTTGTAAGGTCTGAAGGATTTCACTCTCAGACTTCATTTATTCTGTGTATGTATGATTGCCAGGAATCCCGTAATGCTGAAACCAAAGTTTCATCCATTCACAGAGGCCTAAGAATGTCACTGGCAGATTAAAGAAGATTGAAACTGCCCACATTTGAACAGCACTGCTGCCCGTCAGGAATGCAAGGAGCCACCTCACATTAGGGAGACAGCAAATGACAGGAGCACCAGAAGACCAAGCTGTTTGAGAGGAACAGTTAGAGGCCTCACAAACATTGTCTATACATGGGAAATAACTTGACAGTTCACAAAACCAGCTTTCTAAATGTGATTCTGTAGTGCGGATTTCACATGGAAGTCTTACAGTCATAAGCTCTACGAGCTGGGGAAAGAAAAGAAGCCCACACACACTCACACATATCTATGCACGTACACACACCTACAAAATTGGCTTTGATGGACAACAGACACCAGTCTACCCTCAGCTTTAAAATAATGCCAGTAAAGCACCTTTTATCTCAGTTCCACACTGATTTCCATAGTAATATTAATTTCACCCAATTTAAAAGATAGCCATGTAAACAAAAGCACACTATTCTTCAGTTGCAACTCAATCTGACAGCTAAGCTATCAAGTAGAAGAGGATTATATTGAATTCTGAAGTATATACTTAAAAGGGGAAAATAAGTTTGTCTAATCTTTCTTCTTGATGAGGATCTGACAGTACAACTTTTAAGCTTTCTGCAACTAATTAAGTGTTATGGGTCAGAAAATGTTATTTATTTTCAGGAGAAATCCCTTCTATAACATTAGTATAGGGACAATATAAAGACTCATATTTGCTTGCATGTACAGTGTCAGAATTTTACTAGGTTTAAGAAAAGCAATTTGACATTGAGTATTCAGAAGAGTTCTTGTGATTGACTTACACTTGCCATGATTCAAGAGACCAGATCTAATACATAATTATGGCACTCGGACACACCCAAATTTATGCTGGAAGCAAATTTCAAACTGAGATTCTGATTCGCTGTGAAAAACATGCTTGAATTCCTGCCAAATGATTCCAGTTATTTTTTACTACTGAGTTTTTACTAGTTTATTGCTGAAAAATCTTAGTGGTCAACTGCAGGACTTGATTCAAGCTGAAGTCCACTACACTGCATATCAAAACAGACAATATATTCTGGAATGCTTTCACCTTAGTCAATAAATAACCTCTTTTTACATGAGCTAACAAGATCCTTCTCATCCAAAAAAAGGACTCCATGAGCAAATACCCAGCTCTTGATGCTGATAATCTTAAAAATTACTATCAATCTAAAATAAGGCATGAAGACTTAAGATACTGAAACAAAAGAAACAGATATGGAATCGTATATACAGAACAATTTGATTTAAAAGCTCAGAAAGCATGCAATTCCATTCATTCATGAAAAGAAAAAAAGTTCATTTTAACCTGAACTGCTTTCTCTCACGTAATGTATGAGGGTTCAGTCTCACCAGGTTACTGTGTCTGTCAGTAGAAAAAACAAATGAAAATCCCACATGTACAAATGTACATGTGGGTACATGCATAGATATATGCATAAATACAACAAAATATTTTAAATTTGCCCCATGGCAATGCAATAATGACAAAGAAAAAGAAATCAGATCTCAAAGCTGTACTCATCATTAGCAACAGCCTATCTTGTTACAGAGATTCTGGATTCCAGGAATATCCAAGCAAGCAACCGACCCTCTGAGCCAGACTGTGAGACCAGCATAAGCATAATGAAAGCATAGTTTGGAAAATGATAGAGTAATTTTTAATTTTTCCACATCTGTAGCAAATAAGGCTGATGCATATTTGTAGATTATTTCAATCATTCTGTGGGGAAATTAGATGAAAGCTGAGTTTTCATCTTCTATGACATGAAATTCATTTTGGTTACTAAATGCTGTCTTCTAACAGAGGTGACCTAAATTTTAAATACAGGGTGGTTTGGGGTTTTTTTAATAATTCCTTTGAGGACAAGCTGAAGTTCAAATGAGGCTGTGATGCAGAAGGAACCACGAGATGGCAAAGGATGGGAAAGATTTTTTTTTCTCCCTCAAATGTGATTTGGCATCACTGAGAAGAGGAACACTTTTTGTAAAGCTGCTCTTTCAATTGCTATTATTCCTTCAGAATATTTCCTTTGTGCTCCTCCCCCAATACATTTTTTAAAAAAGATTATGCTTGCTCTTGTTCAATGGTTTTTCAAGTTGATGCATTTTTGAAAACAGTTTACCCAGAAATCCTATGAACTGTTTGCTTTTTGCTGAAATGCATCCATCAAAATTGAAATTTTGTGTAACTGACTTAAAAGGAGCCAAAGTTTCAGGTCCATGCCAAGGCACATCCTCTTGTTACACACTGCTACTAACAGGTGGCACTGCCAAGTGCACTCTTTTCCAGTCTTTAAAGAAAAATGCCAGGTTTTTAACACCACTAAGACAACTGCACCTTTTAAATCATGCTAGTGGTTTATTGTATACTTTGAAGTGCCAGTTTGTATTTCAGAAAAGCATCTAAGACAACACAGAGCCCCAAGGCTGAGCTCCTGCCTGCTGGAAGAGTCAGACGCCACACGAGACAACTGAGCTGCCTCGAGCCATCTCAAGATCACATGGGTTAACTGCAAAAGAAAACAACCTTTCTAAATTTTGGTGAACCAGTCCTAAAGAGGTTCCACAAGCAATAAATGCAGTCTTCCACCCCTAAAGGAGAGGGCTTGACATTTAGCACAGCTGAAACTCCTCTGGTGACACTACTACAGACATAAACAGTCAGAAAATTTCATGTGAGGTATCTCCTATCTGCTTGTTTCTCCCTGTTTCTGGAAGAGTTACTAAAAAAGCTGTCAGGACTGATGGTCTAGAATGCAAACTGGGTCAGCTACTCAGACTCCCTATTTCAGCCAACTCTGCATTTATTTCAGATCTAGTAGTGTTAATGTGAGTAGTCACTCCTCTGATACATTGCATCCAAGAGAAGTTTTTTCCCCCCACTTTTTTCTTTTTATCACATTTTTCTCTTCCAAAATAAAAATACACATTTAAAAATAGGTATCTTACTACTCATAAAAGCAGGATGCCTGTCTTTCACTGCCACGACTAATAGTCTTGGAATCCAGTATTCTAAAAAAACATTTTAAGAGCTTAAAACAAGCTCCAGAGGTGAGGACACAGACATTTATGTATCAAGACTTACTTGAAAAAGTATCACCTATACAATCACAGGAAAAAAAATTCCACAGGGTTTAGATAAGAGTTGCAGTATTAGCACTGAACAGGCTCTGGAAGCTAAGAGGTGGGTGTGTGAGATGAAACTTTGGTACAGATGGAGAAGTAGCAGGACTTAAAGGACAGGTGCTGTGGATGAAGTTCTCAGAGAGAATCATTACAGGATTACACCAAGGAAGCCAGACCTTAGTAGTAAATGTAGGAAGTGTATGGGAGTTAAGGGACAAGACACCAGAGGTAAAAAGAGAAATATCCATGGCAGCTTTCAATCTTGACACTGATTTAATATTTTGGAAATTAATCTGAAATCCAATTTCCATTTAATTTATTTTAAACCTAGGGCACCACCCTGAGTGCATAAAAAACCCACTAAACACCTCCAAAGAAACAAATGAACAAGCCAAAAGTTTATTTTCGAATTGAATTGTGCCAAATACTTCCTCCTCACCAGTGAAATAGAAAATCAGTTATGATGGGAAATACACATAGACACAACACATCTCTTAAAGACACAAGAACCTCCACTGACAAAATGGGGTACATGAACACAGACTGATGAGAAGAACAAAATATTCAGTGGCAAAGGCTGCACTATCAACAGTCATTGCTGAGGAAAACAGGATAGAATCAACAAAAGCAATAATGGAAGCAGCTGAGGGTTGTTTAAAAAATTTCATTTAACAATTTCAAAGTGGTTTCAAATGAGGAGTGACCCCATCATCAGGGCAACACATCCACTTCTGAGAAGAGCTGCTCTACACTCTGGAAAAGACAGAAGCCTTTGGAGGTACCATGTGGCACCTACAACTATTAATTGTATCAGCCAAGATTTTTGCGAGATTTCCTATTTTCAATATTTATATCTAACCAGAGAAAGACTTCAGCTATAGGCAGCCATAGATCTAACCAGGGGGCACAGAAAACACTACATTCAGCTGCCATGCCTACTGCCCAGCTGTTGTGGGAAAGCCAAATGCCAAGGAAGACCATCAAATGAGCAAGTGGTCTTCTTTTAAGGATCAGGACAGGAAATTAATGGATCAAGGCATATCTTATCTTTAAGAGTAAGGCAGTAAATACTTAAAACAGGCACTATACCTTTCACATATTGTCAGGTCAAAAGGAAAAGTGTAGGAAAATGCTCTTTTGACCATGGTATCCAAATAAAGGGGATGTAAGGCAGCCATGTGTAAGTCACATTGATTGTTGCCAGGGTATGGGATGAGATACATTTTGCATACAGCCTTTGGAGAAGTTTAATTTTTTCAGCATGCTAAATTCAACAGCCATACCACAGGAGCCAAGCTCTCTTTTAAAAAGGCACAGTAGCAGAACATGCCAAAAGCCCCATATCAAATTATTATCCTGAGACAACAGAAAAATGTCAGCTGCTATGCCACAGATTTTTTCTTTTTTGTTCTGAGACTGTATAAAACAAGGCATGGGGGGCAGTTTTGGTGGTGGAGTTTTTGGTGTTTTGTTTTGGGGGTTTTCTTTGGTTTTTGTTTCTTTTTTTTTTGTTCAGGAGATTGTTTCCCCCTTCCAGGCTGATTCTAAGTCAAAAAAAGGCCAAGGTCAAAAGAGAAATGTGTGCCTCACAAGAAATGCAGTTATGTTATGAGAAAATACAAAGTCAGACAATGACTCTTAGTGTTAAAGGGAAAGCATGTAAACCCTAATTCTGCTATCCCTTTTTGTGCTCTAAATAAAGTCTTTAAATAATATGACCATAGCCAACATACAGGGATCTTCCCTTGTATTGCTAAAATGTTGTCCAAAACGCAGCACTAGGCAAGAACAGATCTGATGTTCAAATTCAACAGCTGGGGGCACAGAGGCCAGAATATTTAAAGCAGGAGGAACTGAAACACCACAGATTGTTCAGAAGTGGAAGATCTCAGAACCTGAAATAAGTGGGAAGAAGTCAGACCTTAATGAAACCTTCATTGCCTTTTTCTCCCTGTTACCAGGTATTGTTTCACAAAAAACTAATTGCAGGCATGACTTGAAAACATGCATGCTAATCAGTGTCCTGATAAGGAATGCAACACCATTGCCACAGACACTGCTGGGTGGCACCCAAAACTAATAGAGCTGCCTACCTGTTTATTGTCACAACTTCAGATACATGTAATAACATCAATTAGGCTGTGCACGTTCAACAGATAAAAGCTAAAACAGCAAAACCAAAAGGTCTTGAGAGAATAAAATTTTGATTCATCATTATATTCTACTACACAGGCTTTTTACATTCAAACCCCCTATTTTAAAGTTTCAGGAAGAGCTCACAGAAACCTACTGCAATCTCCACATCAGTCAGCTCCATGGCTAAAATATCCTGACAACCTTCACAATGTTTATCTTCAAGGACCACAGGTAAAACTTTTTTCTTCCCCTATCCTAAATAGGGTTTAATTCTTCCTGCTTCTTACCTCTGTGTACACTTGACTATTTCCTCTATTTAGATTCTTAATACATGTATGATATATATAAAATGCCTGTCTGTGTTAAAAAAGCATTTGGACAATGATTCAACAGGTATGGTTTAATTTTTAGGCTGCCCTGTGCAGAGTCAGGAATTGGACTTCGTGATCCTTGTGGGTTCCTCCCAACTTAGCAGTTTCAATGATTTGGAAAAAATATTATACACATTATTGTGTACCATTAATCTTGGAAGAGTTCAAACTATCTCATTATTATTGAATATTATATAAGTGCTAGCAATTGAGTTTTTGCTCATTTGGAATTATTTTCAGGACACTTGTGAAATTAATAAATGAAATAATAGTCAGTGTTTCAAAATGTCAAGTACTTCATCTTGCATAGAACTGACAGGAAAGGTGTTTCCTATACTTTTAACTCTGAATTTGGTCCTATGCATTTTCTATGTAGCAAAATCAATGAGTACAAACCACTCAGTAAACTCCAGAAATCAAACTATATATTTCTATTTTCACATTATTAATATGCATACATCTCATTTTATAAGCATCTGTCTAAACACACTCAATCTGACGCCTCCTTTATGATCCCATTCTGTACCTGTTATTCTGAACACATCACCAGGCAGTGGGGTATCAAAGATGACAGCATATTAGCTATCACATTACAAAGAGTTTCCTGCTACTCTAGAGTAACATAAAAATAAAAGCACACACCCACCCCCATTACTGTCAGTGAATCAATCTTTCCTTTGGCATTACCTGTGGAGCAAAGAATAACTGCTGCCCAGTATTCTTAGGATAGCCTGCACACAATCCAGGGTAAGATTGCTTTTAGCAACAAATATGCTGTCCAGAAAGAAGTCACTGGACTCTTCTCCTGAAGCAGTTACACACTTACAATTACACAGTAAACCATCTGATCAATCCCACACCAGAGAGCAGCAATAAACCTCTACTGTCCCTGAAAATCACAACATGTAATATCTGCTACAGTTTGTAAAATCATACGGTAGGGGGACAAAAATAAAATGTTCTCTGGGAATCAATCAATCAAAAAGGTCATTTAAATACAGGTTGGGGACAAACATATGCCTGATGAATGTACCACATTTGATATATAATAAAACTACTAAGTCAATCGTGTATTCATTGGAAACCACTGAATTAATTAATAAATACTACTTCCCTTGAGAAATAGGCAACTAAAGTTCACATAGAAATTATTTTTAAATGGGCTTAAAAATTTTTTTTTTA
>VWZD01006501.1:256828-322059 GCA_013396695.1 Sakesphorus luctuosus
GTAGGTAGTGTCTGTGTCCCTCCATTTAAATTTGGCACACATCACAAAACAGCCCTACCTGTAGCTGTGAGACTGAATACCAGCACAGCTCCGATTCTCAAATAAACAAGACAACTTCAGCAAATTAAAGTTAACACGTCACACACAAGTATTTCTTGGTGTCTTCTGCTGTTACATCTGAAACAGCTGAGTTGATGACATTTACAAAAACACCCTAATATGGACTAACTAAAGAGCCAAGAAAAAGGAGCTTCAGGTGTACTACAACTAATTGCTCCATACTGCTAAATAGCTATTATGATATGCACTGCCCTTCAAGCGGGTCAGCCAGAGTATGTTACAGAGCACTGTAATGAACTCTCCTAGACATGAGTTCTCTGTACTCTACACCACTTTCCTCTGCCAACCCCACCAGACTTGTAATTGTAAATCAAATGAGTAAACAAGGAAAATTCCTTAATTATGTACTTGCTACTGATAAAATTAAAAGCAAACGAAGAACAGGAATTAATTTTTTTAAAAAAAGAATACAAAAGGAAATCACTGAGAGAACTGCACACTAGATAAAGATGGGAAAAAACAGAATAATCAATAAATTAGAAATTACTAAATCAGGGCACAAAAAAGGTATGAGGTCATCTCCTGGTTTTCAAATTACTTGTACTTCTCAAGCACTTAGGTCAGTAAAGAAAACCCTAGGCATTAAACATACAAATCCATAACCTGGCAAACAAAACCAGAACTCTGAGTTCAGCTGATTTCTGGCAGCAGGAAAAGAAAAAAGGAGCAATCTAAGTTTGTGGAAATAATTCTTGTTTTCAAGACATATCAAAGCTGACATGTAGATGACCTGAGAAGTGTTTGCACCGTAGCAACTGCTGCTACCTAATCATCAGGTAGGCAACTTAAATGCTTTCTACACCAAGAGATTAAAACCAACTAAAAGGAACTTTCCATAGAGACTACAGCAGGTGTTTATTTTGCTTTTAGCACTGTAATTGCCCAAAATATTTTGAGATCAATTGGTTGTAGCAGTTGCATACAAAAAAAAACCCCACACTTAAGTATCAATTCTGTGCATCGACCAATACAACTCCAGAAGTTGTATGAAAGACCTACAAGCCTTCTACAAACACAAAAAGGTCCACTTTCAAACTGTCAACTGCAATTAACGTAACGCAGTACTTTTCAAACCTAGAATCAACCTGTACTACGAACATATTTTTTTTAACACTAAAGGATTTTTCTGGTCCCCCTCAGTCCACGAGATAGTCTTGTTACTGGTCCCTCAAACTAGAAGGATTTAGAATTGAGTGGTTGAGTTGAAACTTGATGTCTTGCTGTGTTTCGCGAAGTTCTATGTACTTTAGGGCAACGTGAACAATATTGCAATATTGCTGTGGATGCTGCAGTTTTCACTCCATGCCAAATTTTGGTGTGTGGTGTTTTGGTTTTTGTTTTTTTTTTTTGTTTGTTTGGGGGGGTTTTTTTTGGGGGGGGGGGGGGCGTTTGGTTGTGTTTTGGGGTTTTTTTGTTTATTTGTTGGTTGGTTTTTGGTGCAACCAGTATCAGTCATTTTAGGCTTAAAACTTTGCTATTGCCGATATGAAGAGTTTTCAACTACTTGCATTTGTAGCCTGGGCCATATCTATGCTTTGAATCAGCCTAAAGACCCTACAGCTGTACTGTAGCTACAACAAGCCTTCAAAGAGGACAAAGTGCAGGAAAGTAACAGCCAAAATTAGCTCTTGTACTAGAGCACCAAAAACACACAGTGACTGTTTCTAGGTCATTTTCTTATAGCATAGCTAGTACTTGTAAAACCTGAGTAAAGAAACTAACACTGGCAACATCTCAAGAAGCAGTTTTCTCCATCTCAATGTTACAAAGAGCTAAACAGAGACTTTCTACCTGCAGTTCATTACACATTGAGTACAACCTTTTCCCCTGTTACAGGAAGAGAATCTGTGTGGACCAAGCTAATTTGGAAGCATGGAAGGACTTCAAACTACAGAAGTGAATTTCTAATCATGACAATTATGCTTACAATTAGCTCCTTAGTTGTAACACTTGATGCAAGAGACTTAATCCATTCAGGGCAGCCTGAACTGGCCTGACTGTACATTTGTTTTCCTCCAACATCCCAACCCTCACAATCAGGATGAATCTTCTTACACACATTGCAAGCATCCATTCAGTGGAAGATTAGCATAATATTAAGGCCATCTGAAGTACAGAAATGAACAGCACTGAATGTTTTATTGTGCAGCCATTTAGTTATGCACAAGAGTGAACAATCCAGGCAAGACAGCTGGCACAAATCACCATCATTACAATTTTTTGCACAATTTTATGAACTCTGGTCAGCACCTGCATGTCAATATGAAAGTCACAATGCACTTCCAGGGCCTAATCTTAAGGAAAGCCAGTCTGGCATGACTGAAGAACCAAAATACCAATCTGCTTTGGCACAAAATTAAGCGGGCACAGAATACTCCACCTTCCTTATAAAGCTCAATGTTACAAGGCTAAATATCCGGTTACTTTTTTTTAATGGAAAGGGCCTATTTAAAACAATATTCCTCCCTCTGTTCATAAACCAAGTAAGACAGTCAAGAGATAGCACTTTACCAGTTGTAGCTGGCTATTCCCTTTTCCTATGCTTGCTTGGAGAAGCTGAGAGCACAAATTAAGTCATATTCACAGCTGTCCCAATTCACCTACCTGATATAGGGATCCCTCCCAGACCTGTGCTGTGTTGTGGTGGAAGATTCAAGTCCAAGAAATTACTATTTGAGGTGGGATTTGCTGTGTGGTTCAAGTGCATGATGCTATTGCGTGGGAAGGCCATCCAAGGATAGCGAGCTGCTTGGCCTGGAAAACTGAAGGAGTTGTAAACTGCTCGATGTTGTTGAAACTGTGGGAACCTCTGTGGCATGACTGGAAAGGTGCTACTGAGAGAGTTGGCATTTGTGGGTGCAGCAGGATGCAGGAATCCCGAGCCTGGCCCTTTGGCAGTTGTAGTGTGTGGGGCAGGGTTCTGAAGAGATGTGGGCGAAAGGGAAGGTTGGTCTTGGACTGACAGTTCCTTCTCAATCAGATCTGCTAAGGCTTTGCGGGTGATGTCAAAGGGGTCAAACCCCAAGTCATCCTCTTGCTGTTTGGAGGAACCAAACCCAAAAGCTGCTTGCCAGTCTGTGGAGGAGGATACTGGTATAGTTTCTGTCAGAGAGGAAAGGAACAGAATTTAGAACAAGAATTGGTAACTACTTATCCATTTAAAAATTTCAGCCTGTGTATCTGACTGTGGTCTGCTGTCTTTCAGATAACAGACTTCTTTATATGTTCCCCAAACCACCTTACTCATCGGCTTAGAATGAATGACATTTTCAGACCAAACTGTCACAGAGTTCTATTAAGGTGAAGCGGTAAAACCGGTAAATAGTATTTTTACTGCAGAATTGCTCTGTTCCTGGACTACAGGAAAACCTTATCAATTAAGTGTTTTTCAGTAATAACACCAAGTAGAAAGAGACCAGTATACACTCAGTCAATATTCTTTACACCCATATTAATTCATGGAAGTGTGAACAAGGAGCATTTAAATAAAGTTATTATTCAGTTCAGTATTTTTCTTTCAGTATTAAAGGTGAGCAAGAAAGGTGGGCAGGAGATGTTCCCTTAAAAGAAGGAACCTCTGAGCAGTGGTTTAAAAACAAAACCAAATAAAAAACAACCCATAAAAAATCCCCTGCTGTTTACCATTATGAAGAAAAATGAGCCAAATTCTTGAGCAGAAACATTGATAAAAAATAAGGAACTGCATTACAAGATATTGTTAAATATTTTGAGTGTTGCAAAAAAAGGGTTATCAGAATTTGCCTGCATTTTCAATTACTACTTCATTTCATGACACTGGTAATTTTCTTATTCACGTTCAGTGAATGCTGAGTCTACTTTCACAGTATTTTTCCTTAAAGCTGTGGTCATGCAAGCTATGTTCAAGGGTAATATCATTCACAACATTAACTCCCTCTGCTGGTAGGGATCTGGTTTGTTTCTTTAAGTAGGTTCAGTATCCTGTCCTAGAAAAGAAATTTACACTTCTGTTTTCACTCTAAAAATCCACGATGATAGAGTTGCTAAATTGACAAAAACTGTCCTTTGCATTCTTATTTAAATAGCAACCCAACGTTAATTATGATCTCTACTACCTGCAAATTGTCTTTCACTGCTACTTAATCCTCACAAAACTGATGAATGAAGTACTTAAGGAGCAAGTAATTTCCTTGGTAAGAAATACTGTTTACAATCAGAATTAAGAGAATCAGAAGCAAGACAAACACCAAAAGATGGCTAATCACTAAGCAAAACAACTCTGTCATAAGGTAGTATTTACATTCTACTTTTTACTGATAATATTTAACTTTAGAACGATTCCCTCAGATTTAGAATTTGTAAGCTCTTAAATACTGTTAACCATTCCCAAGACTGTATAAATACATGTAAAACTATCCTTCATTCATATAATGTGGTATTACATAGGAAACTACATGGAAAATACAGGTATTTTTCAGTTGATGGAATTAACCATGTTTTTATCTTTCCTGAATTTAAAGAATATCACTTCAGAAAGATTACGCATTTTCAGGGAAGTACACAGGATAATAAAGAAAATTCTGATTTCTACAGAACAGCTTCTGATACTAGAACTACATATTATCACAGATCATTACACCGGTATATTCTGATACCCTGTATCTTCCTCACTCCCAGTAAAAACCTCTAACATTAAAGCATACATGTCACATCCTATTATTTAGACAGGCATGTTACTAAGAAAAATTAAAATAAGCACTCTAGCAGTTTAGCCATACAGCTTGAACGCGCTGTAAAGTTTTAGAAGAAACCCTTAGGTTAGTGCAATTCATTTGTAGGGTAGTGGCAAATTTGAACCATTTGTGAAGGGAGAGAAAAAACACATGGAGCGAAGTCCTCGAGTTTTAGGTTCTGCCCAGTTTTAAACCTCAGCTGCAAAAGGAAAAGCAATACCCAGCCATGTAACCTGTGTACAGACCTGATGTGAAGAGGCTCTGTGGTTCTGGTGCTGTAGGCCAGTCACTTGAAGTCTGTGGAGAGCTGGGGAATGGAGGAAGCCCACTAGGGATGGGATTAGGGTGCCGGAAGTTGTCAGAGAAGAGTGACTGCGATTCTGTTACAGCCCCTTCAAAAGGAGATCGTGCACTGTGATTAGATGAACTGATGGGTATAACTGGATTGGGTTTTGTTAAACCAGGAGGTGGTGAAGGTGTGTCACTGTTTGTTATCTACAGGCAAGAGAGGAAGAGAAACAATTAGGACATGAGTGTTTATATACAAAATACTCTTCACTGATTCAGATGAAAAATTTCCCCAAAGACGTTGGCCACAGTTAGGTTAGCTCTATAGCTCAGCACAAGGTCAAACAAAAAGGAACCTAGCAACTGCATTTGTAAATTGTGTTTAAAATTATGATACACTTCAGAAAGTACTTGCTTATCCAACTGCAGGTTGCACGAAGTCCTCAAACCCAATTATTATGTTCACAGTACTTATCTTTGTGTCTTACCTGCTGAGAGCTGTCACCATTTCCTATACTGAGGGAATCTGAAGGTTTATCGATAGGGCTGCAAAAGTGGGAGGGGAGAAAGACAATAAGACACTTCAGTACTTAACGTGAAAATCAACATTTGCTTTCGTAGCCAAAGACAAGCCTTAAAGGCAAAGTAAAATTAATAAGTAGGATTAAGAAGGAAAAAAGTCCATGTACTTTTTTTATGACTGCTTTTTTAATCATAAGCATTCCACTTATTTGCCATATACTGTAATACTTCTTTCCACCACTCTCCACTCTGCTTGCTGACTGCCTTAAGAAACGGAAGAAAAGTTTTGAACATGTTAATAGCAACTCTATGCCATACAAAACCCCAAGATTCTATTGCTATGGCAGTTATTCATAACAGTCAGTTCCATCTATGATACTACTGGAGAGAAACTTGGCAAGATTTATATTCCAAATGTGCAAGTTTTCAGTTCCCATAGAAGTCCTAAATAAATTGGGGAGAGATAAAACATTAAATTAACTACTTCATCCTAGTGGCAAGTTAAGCTTCCCATTGCCCTTTAAGCTTTTAACTAGCAGAAATTAGTCCCAAGGTAAGAAAACTGAGTTTTGAGAAAACAGAGGAGGGGAAAAAAGACATAGCATAAAAAACTGCCAAAAGTAAAGAGAATATAAGATACAGCATAAAACAACCTCAGAAAGCTATTCACTGCAAATTACCATGACTTGGCTGATATGGCACATCTCAGGATACAAGATTCTGACAGGCATCTGCGAGTTGCCTTAGTTATGGTAAATACCACACTAATGAAATGGTATTAGTTCCAGTTCACACTACAATCTTTGCTTTACAGCTTCAAGGTACTCTCATTTTTATCTACCCATAAGAGAAGATGCACAACCATCAGGCCATCCAGGCCAATACACAGACCCTATAAACAAGGACCAGAATTAAGAACATAAATTTCAGTTCCATTAAGAGGCCACAATGGGATACAAGTCAAACTACAGTCATGATGTGTTGGCACAAGACAAATATATATTTAACTTTTTTTTTTACTGGGTGCAGACTTCAGATTTTAGATATTCCTTTTCAAACACCCCTTGCTGCTGCAAAGTTGAACTACTGCATACAGCCATATAGTNAGTCAAAACCCAGCAGAACTCCTTCTCCATTCTCAAGAAACTGCCTAAGAGTGATCTATCAATAAAATTTTTAGTGAAAAAGAGCGCTGATTGAGTCTGTCTCTAACAGATAAATGAAGCTAATGTATTTAGGATTATAAAAGAAAAATCCTAAGAATATACTTGCAAATAAGCATTACTGCAGTGAAGATTTACAGACACTTTTTACTCAGTGATCCAACAGCATGAATACAGTTCTTCTATCTGAAACAAACTGCTTTTGGTTATTTAATTTCTGAATATAGTGAAAGAGTTTGCTGCAGACTCTTCACTACACAATCAGTTCTGATTGTAGAGCTGATATTCCAGTCAAATTCTCTTCCTACAGCTAAAAAATTCACAATGCTGCAGTTTAAAAAACTATGGGTACGACAACTTTTCATGACAATCTAAACAACGGAAATGTTTATTATACTTGAACCTGCCTAAGGAGCCTTTAGTTGCAAGACAGGCTTCCAGCTCTCAGCAACGAACTATCTGTCACAGTATTTTTACTTACAGTTAATAAATTATTTTCAGGAAAAAAAATAAAACTGTGCATCACTGAGTTGCAACCACAGGCTCTCTGATAGCTCCTCAAAAGAACTGCTATGAAGCCTAGTAAGAAGGCACCACTTTCAAGAACACTCTCAATGTTAATACACAGGTTCAATATTGATTTGAAATGATTGGCTACCTAATCAGCAGCACCACTCCTTGAAATATTAGGATTTACTCTGTTGTTTTTGCATCCAACTTCTGAATGAGCCTAACCCATATTAACTAACAGAGTCTATAAAGAACAAACCAGCATGACTATAGACTAAGATTAGAACTGCAAACGATACTTACGATGGAAGAGGACACCAGTTCTGTTCAAGAAGGGGGACAAAGAAGATAAAATGTTGGCTGGCAGTAAGAGGTTACTGCAAGCAGATGAATTGCTTCCTCTAGAGGAAGAAACCTCAGTTGAATCTGCTGTCCTGTTGTTCTGTAACTGAGTGGTAATTGGGGAACCCTTACCTCTGCAGTTGTGTTTCTGGAACACACCACTGCAAGGAAATGACAGATATTCAGCCCTAACAGTTAACTTCCCTCTATTGAAGCTTTTCCAAGTGACAAGCCTCCTGATGAACAGCCAACAATGTGTTACTTTTGCGGAAGCGTTTGTATAGAAAAAAAAAGAAGGGCTCAGCTCTTACTGGGACCACACAGCTGTACATGCTGTTGTTCCCCTGATTATTCAGTTCTCCTCAGCCCTTACTTGCACCATCACTCTCTTCATGTTAGGGTTCTCCTGCACAATCTGCCCATCAGTCTTTTTGACACAGGCTAAACCCAGCTTTTTGTGACCTGACTGGGATTTGAATCCAGCTCTCTAACCAAGGAGAGACTGGAGAATCATTCCCTCCACACCAATCAGTGAGAGAGAAAGCAAGCTATCTGAAGTACAAAAGGCAGCACAATTACCCGAAATCTGAGTCTGCACCATCTGGAGGCATGTGTTCTGGGTCTGTGCCATTTTCTAATATAGGAGGCGTTTTCCTGTGTTCCATTGTTAAACCGTTGGATGATTTACTTGAACTCTGTAATGATGGCCAGGCATCTTTGTTATTACTGTTGGGTCTGGAAAAATGCAAGAGTAAAATAAAATAAAAAAAAAAAAGAGTTCAAGTTATGAAGAAAGTGTTTTAAAAATTGTAAACACTAGGAAAATAAATCCTTGTGCCAGACAATCCATTAAAATAGATTTATCTGGATATTATTTCTCAGATTTTAAATGGTGATGACTTAAAAAAAATAATTAGTAGGATAATAGGTAGGGTAGAGAAAACCAGAGGGAATGCTGTTTTCTTTGCTGAATAGATAGCTGCTCTGCCAATGCTGAAGTCCAAACTTCTCCATTTGGGGGAGAGGAAAAAATTAAAATAAAAATTTAAAAAAGCCATCAAAAAGTTCAAGTATCCAGACCTCTGCATACCTCATTTAGAATTACTTGCTTTAGTCCATATTTTGAAGTTCTACAAGTCATGAGCTTTTTTTTTTAAATAAGTTGTATATTCCAGGCCCTATCAAGGTTGGCCACAACAGATGAGGTTAATGTTTTACACCCACACAAGGGTCCACAGCTTTGCTAACAGACCATGAGACCAATCAGACCACCACACTTCTCATTCAAGTTACTGCTCCCTTCACTTCTAGTTTAAAGCCATAATTACTTCCTTTTAATAAAGTAAAATTAAATTTCATTTTAGAGTGCACATTAGAAATGAAAGTTGTTGAGGAGATGACTCAAAGACCTAGTTTGCTGAAAATAGTTACATTCTACACAAACTGAAGCAGAGATGGAATAATTTGTAACTGAATGCATTCAAAGACAGTGTTATCTGCTAACCCTGCAATTTTATTACAAAGTATCTGGTTTTGTATTCTTGAGCTCTTTTATATTAACTTTAGCTTTTTATTTGCTTCCATTAGGAGCTCGTTTTACTGTCCAAGTGCTGTCTCCATAAGGAAGAAGCTTTCACAACAAATTTTTTAACATACGTGTCCCTCCTGATGACCCTCTTCCTTAGATGTTCTTATTATACAGTTCATCATTTACTCTACATCTTTAGGTACATTTAGCAATTTCACAGTCAGAATATGGAAATTCCTGCAGTTGCTTACAGCAACAAAGTGTTTCCTACTTCTATTATATGTAACTAGCAGCAGCTACCCTCAATCTTAGTTAGTACTGTAAGATTTGCTGTTCTGGTCCATCTTTTCTCATACATAATATATGTACACAGATAAAATATGTACACAGATGAGAGCCTTGACCTGATTTACAGATCTCATCTTGGCTTCGTATACATTCAGATTTAGTCAGAGAAAAGTTGATTAGATATAGATCATCAAGGAATGAAAACACAGCAGCAGCAGCACAATGTCAATCATTTAATACTCTCACTGGTACAAAAGTGAGTTGTAATCTAGATATATCAAGAGTTTCAATCCATTAACAGATTTATTTAAAATAGCCAAATTTATGTCCACTGCACTGCATAAATGCATACAGTCATCTCTGTACTAAAACTAACTTCAAAATGTCAGTTACAAGTTAGTTTTGCATCCAAGGAGAAAGGCAAAGAAACAAATTGGTTTATGTTTTGGGGGCTGGTTCTGTGCACTTTTTTTTTTTGTTAAGTACAAAGCTCCCTGTCTCTGAAGGACTGTTCTCTAAAAGACCCTCAGGTGTTTAAGAAGTGCTTCCACTTGTGGCATAAGAAAGCATTCATTTCAGTTCTTTAGGAAAATCTTATCAGGAAAATAAAAAAAGCTTTTAAGTTTTAAATGTACAATATGCCTCCAACTGCAAGAGAACATGGTCATTATTGACTATCAAGTGACATACCAAGAGAAGTGTACACAAAGTGGCACTGGCGAATTTTAACAGTTGCCTTCAGCAGGAAGAAACGGTCTGCAAGTAGGACCTTTCAAAATAGAACAATTGTGGAAAAACATTTTTCACAGTTTTAACTGCTATTCAGAACTCAACTTCTGTTCAATTCCAGAATAAAACAGAAATCCTGCGCCTCCAAAACACAAGAACAACCACAGAATTGTCAGAGGCTCTGACAAACTGCAAGAAATATTAGTATCTTATCAACGAATCAGACAAAAAGAAGAACCCAGTTGTGTAGAAAAGCAGCGAAGGAGAACAACCAGCATAAAGGCTCCATTTTGTATTGATGAGATGGGATTTAGGCATGCTTCTTCAAGTCCCAGCTGCAAGAAATCCACTTCTCAACCCTAAAGGTGATGCCTAGCCATTAACAAGAACAGAGTAGGTGTTGTGATGATGCTTTTCAGCTGACAAGAGAAATTAACTCCAGACCACTTGTTGCCTTTAGAGTAACATGCCATTTTTCCCCTAAGCAGTAAATGTTAGCACCATAGACTGGAGAAGCTCCAGCAATTAATTGCTCTGTAAAGGCTTAAAAGTTTGCTGCAGCTCCAGACAGAGCATTCTTCCCTTGCTGATATGATTTGGTTTTCTGGGATCTAATTAGGTTTCAAATTGAAATTAGTTCAGATTTTGAACATAAAATAATCAATACTCAAATGCAAGAAGTGGTGTATTTGCTTTATTTGCTGCACTTCACCTTCCAAGTCAATATTGAACCAGTGCCCAAAAAATAAGAAGTGGCACTGTCCTTAGGAAAAAAGATCCAACTGGAAGCCCTGACCACCTGCAGTCAAAGAGAATATGACACTTCCCTAAGAAGTTAAAGAAAATCATCCCAGCGCACCATCTGGGATAACAGTTCTCAGAACTTATTCAAACTGTGTTGGTAATACTTTAGATAGACTTTCTTGCTTAGGCTGCTGTGCAGTGATGCTGCCACTGGCAAACTACTGTCTGAAAAATTCAGTAGTGGATAAACTGATACACAACACAAACCTCGACTACAAGGCCAAGGTGCATACAAAGTGGAATCTAACTTTCACATTCCACTCTGCCATCTCCTTTGATTTTCATCTCCATGAAAATCCTACAGGAAGGAGTAGAGGAAATAGTCAACAGTTTTTATTTCTTTATCTTAAATATGGCATTTGAACGAAAAATTAAGGACTGGTGACCTTACACTTTAATTTATCTTTGTGTGACTATACACTCATATGGAGAGAAATCTTTTCGTAATTTACTGAACAAACTACTTCGAATATTATCTTAGCAAGCCATAATAAGTTATATCTGCAATTACAACACAGTGATAAATATGCAGACTGCACTATAAATCAGGATGTAGAAAAAAAAAAAATCAAGGCTCTAAGGTGCCTCAGTTGTGAGAATACAGACTGCATTTGTAACCACACCATGCCACAAAAGTGAACATCTGGTCTTTACCAAATATTATGCGCTTTTGGAAATATAAAACACAAGGTCTTGTTTCAGAATAAGAATGTCTTATTCTGAACTACTGATCCAAATGTACACAGCAGAAACATCTTTCCTAATTAAGGCTCACACTCACTCCGTATTAGAGCAAAGTGGTGCAGGTGTCCTGGTTCTGGCCAGGACAGGGTTAATTTCTGCAGTAGCCAGGAGAATGGCCAGGACCCAGAGGTTATTCTATACCCCCTCATTTTCCAAGGACAGGGAGGGGTTCCCTTCCAGATCACACTTTGTGGCAGGACTTGTCAGGTACTGTTGAGGGTTTCTGCAGGGTCAGCAATCACTTGAGCATCCTCACCTCTTTCTTATACCCCCTCATTAGTATTGTTGCTGTTCCACTGTCTTATCTTACTGATATTTCCAATAAATTGTTCTTACCTCAACCCATGATCTTTACACTTTCTGCCTCCAAATCTCCTCTCCAGCCCCGCAGGAGAGGGGCTGGGAGGACTGAGGGAGTGAAGAGATTGGAGTGTGGTTTGGAGTGGTTTCAATGGGAACACTAAATTGCCGAATACCACTCCTAAACCACAATGTATCCCCACCACAAAGAAAATCTGTATCAGAATTTATCACACAGTAAGTTCCAAAGAGAGAAGGCAACTTAGGGGGTGCAACAGGAATAAGAAAATTTTCTTTGAAACAACCAGAAAGCAAGCATAGCCAGGCAGTCCAGCATCAGTACTCACGCATCATACCTCTGCAGTGCTGTCACTTTGTTCTTGTTCTTGTCAACTGTACCCGTAGATAACTGGAGAAAGTTGGGGTTTAGTTTGTATAATTCTTGCAGTAGTTTCTGTTCATATTCCTGGTGCTTACCCGCCTAAGGAAAGAGAAACTCATAATGAATGAATACTGGTTTACAAAATATTTTTATATATAATATACATAGGTACATCCCAAAGCTTAGCAATTTAGCTTTTACAGCTTAACAGGTCACTCCTGTCAAACTCAAAACAGTGCCTCTCACTCCCAGCATAGATGTTACCTCAACAAATCTAAAGCTTGCCCAGAAACCACTTGGATGTACCTACCAATTTATAATTTTTGAGTCTTCTAAAACTGAAAAATAGCTACAGCCTTATTAGAACTTGATCCTCAGTTCTAATTAAGAGCTTCACAAAACACCTTATAAAGCACAAACAGCTGTATCTCCAAGGCAGTCTGCATTTGATATACCAACCATACTTAAGCTTTTCAGAGGATGGGAAGGAATGAAGAGTTCCTCTTAAACCAAAAGTTCTTCCAAAATGGAGGTAATTTTTTATCAGCTTAATAAAACAGCTGAGGTGGGGCTGAATGTTAACTCTGATGTGACAAACAGTGTATTCTAAGCAATAACTAATGAATCATTCTTATTAAAACTGAAAAAGGGAAATATTCGTTTAGATAACTGAATGAATTCAGAACAATTTCTTGCTTTCAGAAATTGAGGAGGTCAAATCCAACTCCAGAATATTAGAATTGGGCAAGTGAAAGAAGAGAGTATTTTTCAGTCTAGCTTGCAGACAATATTCTGTGGCTAAATAGACAAAACAAATACAGCAAGATCTACCCCCCACATTTAAAGTGGCATCTGAAGCAAATTCAAGATGAGCATTCATGTTTTTTGTAGGCTGTTATGACACTTCAACTTAAGAATTATTACTTGCAAGTTAAGTATTGTTACGAGTTGAATTGATGCAAAATAAAACAGTGAATTTGAAGCTGCCAACAGCTTTTATTCACAGTTCCCAGATACTAAAAGATGTCCTCTAGCAAAGGAAACAAGTACCAAATTTATGGTCAGGTCTTCTGAATCTTAAAAGTCTGAAACATGTAAGTTATCATCTATCACACCTTCAGTATTGATTTTAACATTACTCGTACATCTAAAATTTAACAATTTCTACATTACTTAATTAATCCCTTTATAAATGTTTTGTTCCAGCAGGGATTAAATTAATGCACAGGCAAGGTGGACATCCTCCTGTAAAAATTTTAGAACCTAAAAGAAAAATATAACTTTTTTAATAAAAAAGTCCCAAATCACAAATATTTGATGAAATTCAAAAAGAAACAGTACTGCTGAGAAACTACATGCCCTTATGGGTTCCTTCGGAAGGGCAACCACATCCTCATTTGAATACTCCAAGTCAGTCAAACACTACCAGTACCTCCAGTTTTTGCTACTCAATTCTCCAGTTCTCCATTACTGCTGATTCTGAACATGTCCTTATGTAGTCAACCTACATAACCCTGAAAAAAGGATATTGAAACATCTAGTGTATGCATTATCTTACCCACTTTGTCAGTGTTTATACCCAAGCTGCTCTGTATAGTAGAAGGTGGTGCGGTTCTGGACTCTGGTTCACCTAAATTCACTGTGGCACATGCTGCACCCTGGAAATGCTTCTTCCACTTTTCACTATGAATATAAGAAACTAGCTCGATGCTCAGATTTTCACTACAGATGTTAAGCAGGTGAGTAAGCAGAAATATTTCCTTGGATCTCTCATCTTGCTTCAATGGCAAGACTGAACATCATGGACAGGTACATCAAACATCAGCCTCAGGTACACTTACTTGTCACATAAATGTAAGAAAGAAACAAGACTGAAATCCTGTACAGGAGCTTGCATTAATTGTGCTTTATCTACAACAAGCAATCCAGATGCCAAACTTAGCATCTCCAACCCACTTTACCTAAATTCCCAACTTCCCTTTCAGAGACTTGCTGGAGTTCTACCAATTCTTTCCAGTTTGTTACAAGGTTTAGCTCTATTAACAATTATTTAACCTAGAATGCACGTTCACCCATTGATGATTTTTTTCATGGAGAATCAAAGCTTGCACAATGAACATTCAATCTCATTAAACGAACCTGAAAATTCACTGACGCTAACCCAAATGCAAGAAAGCTGGCACACTGAAAGCACAATGCACTTAGCAGTTGTGTGCTTTCCAATAATTTCTAAGAAAGCAATATGAAATAAAAAATTTAAGCTATGTAATGAAGAACAGGGAAGGAATATCCATGTAAGTCACCAAGATCAAGTATAACACACAAGCTTTCTGAAGGAACTCACGTGTGAAACTGAAATCCTGGCCAAGGTACACAGACTATCAATTTTAACTAGCAGTTAGGCCAGAGGACTGACAAATTGCCATTGTCTTCTACAAAAAGGGCTGTAGAAAAGATCCTGTGAACTACAGGCTGCTAAGTTAAACCTCCATCCTTCTAGAGATTATAGAGTCCATTATTTTTACTACAACAACAATAATAATAACAGTAATAGAGTTCATGGATAAAGATAAGCCCCTGGGATTGAATTAGAACATCTTTAGTAAAGGAGAATCCTACTTCACTAATATAATGGAATTCTTTATAGAGTCAGTAAGCATAAATAAAGAGGATCCACAACATTTCTGAAAAAGTCTTCCTGCATGGATTGAAGTTGGTTCAAAGGCAGAAAGGCAAAGGAAAGACTTACTGGTCACTCTTTTAGGGTGCAGATATGCACAACTAGGACTGATGACTGGCACCAGTTCTATGCAACACCACTGCCATGCAGGAGAAAGGAGCGAAAAGCAAGTTCTTGCTGACGGTATCAAGCTCTTTGGGCAATAAATTGCTATGCTGATCACAAGGAACTCTAACAGAATCCCTGAGAAATCAGCAAACAGGCAAAAAGGTGACAAATAAGCTTTACCAGAGACATGTCAGGTAACACATGAAGGGAAGGGCAGTCTAAACCATACCAGCTCTCTACTGATCTGTGAACTGGCTGTTCCAGCTCAGGGAAAAGATGCTGAGGTTCCTGCCAACACATCCCTGAAATTGTTAGTTGATTATACACTAGCCACAAAAAAACGTGCTGTGCATCACTAGAAAGGGCACTTAAAATAAAAACTAAAGCAAAGTGGAAAAAAGCACACACCACACTACATATAAATTAAATTTTGTTTCCCCTATATAATGCATCTGAGTTCTGCATCTCAAGGAGGACATGGAAGGTACAGAGAAGGGCAATGGAAATTATCACAGAAACGGAGGAACAGTTGGGCAAAAATTTAAAAGCCAAAAAACTGATTTGGAGAGACAGTTGAGAAAGATTAAATCAAGTTTTGCCACATCACAAAGACAAAAAGGAATCAGGTGAATAAAGGTTTTTGCTTTCAGTAAGTACTTCTAGGTTAAGATTAAGGGACACTTGAAAAAACTAACTGGAGAGCAGTTTAACACAGGCACTTTACAAAACACGTGGTGAACTTCTGGGGCTTGCTGCCACAAAAGACTATAGGGTTGACAGTATCAGGTTCAAAACAGAATAAATAAATTCATGCCAGACAGCTCTGTAAAAAAGCCCAGACAGGAAAATACCCTCAAACACATATAATGTAATAGATCTAGGAGGTGGGAGAAATACAGGGAAACTAACAGGGAAGGTGACCTGGTTTGCAACTTGTCCTTGAATTTTACCTTCTACTGCAATTATCTTCAAAATTTATACTGTCTGAAACAGTAAGGTCCTCAGACAACTGCTACTTTGTGGAAAGTGTTTAATAGCTATGAATATTCTTCCTTATTCTCTGGCTTACATCAGCCTAACACAACAAATAAATTCTACTAGAACAACGTTTATGCTGGCACTAGGGGTGGGGGACTCGCTGCTTCATGGACAGACCACGTGGAAAACTACAGCACGGATGGAAGGCTGGCATACTTGAGATTGAGTTTAAAAGCTTTACCACATCTCATATAGAAGGATGGAGGCAGAATACACTCCATGTGAGACAGTAAAACAATCCATTTACTAGGCTCCCTACCCTGGACAATGAGCACTTTGATGCTGAGATAGTAAAAAAATCCCAGCATCGTTATTTATACACTATTATAGCTACCCTCAGTGTTTCATTTGCAAATGGTTTCTACACACTTGACAGAGCAACAGGGATTTCCGAATTCAGACAGCATGGTCAATCACGGTACAGCAATCAATCCATGACAATTGTTCACACACACAAATGCTACAGTAAAACCCAGATCTGCACTAACTTCTTTCACAGAGATTGCTACCTTGCACTGGTGTGAAAAAAGGGCAAGTAGCTAACTAAAGGTTATTTGAATTCTTGACTAAGATTTCTATCTCCATCTTTGTGCCTTACAAATACTCAGCGGACTTTTCAGACTTTAAAAGCAGTAGGAAATGAAAAGATTGAACCAGCTATTCTCTTCCAATATCCAACTGGTTAATTACCTTTTAGATTTCAAAATTCACCTCTGTGATAACATTTAGCAAAAGGTTACACTACTCAGACTAAATCACAGACAGTAAGACATACATGCCATGTTTCATGTGTTTCCCATTCATGACACTTACCTGCATTTCTTCTTTTGTGAAACTGGCTGCTTCATCACCTAGTTCGTGTAGATACATGCAGTCTGGTTTTGGACACTGCATATTTTTTAGAAAATAACTGCAGTATTTTGTTGTACCTAATGATGCCTACAGAAAAAAAAATAAGTTAAGTAGTGGAGATTAAGAACACCTTTTACCAAGTAAGTTAAAAAAAAGCTGTATTTCCAAAAAAAAAAGTTTTCCCAAGATTTGGAATTCCATCATAATGCATTTCTTGATGCAGATGGAATAAGAAGTCCATTTGTAAGAAATCTATATACTCGAGGATTAGATAATTAGTACACATTTTTATTTTCATCCAATGTAAATAAATGCCAAAATAACAGCCTCAGTAAATATTTGCATTCACAATCACGAGAAGACAAGTAAGTATTAGGGTCAGAAAATTAATACTAACTAGACTTTCTATAGCCACCAATTTGGCCAAGTCAGCTTGAGTGTCTGTTTGCAGACACCAAAAGGAAAAAACTTTTGATTTCCCAGAGACCTTTCGAGAGGTGTGGTGTACAGACTACAGAATACCCTGTAAAAGCAGGGTATTTTACACTATACAACAAAAAAGCCACTGTGAGAATGAGGTGCACCTCTGTCTCAAAACTTTATGCTAACCCACCAAAACACTGCCTGCTGGAAGCTCACTTGACTTTCATGCTGGGATTAGGAAAAGATGTCAGAATCAGACATCCTTCTTCAGCAACACAAGCATATTCATACAAACAAAATTTGGTACTGTGCACTGATATTATTGTCCTAGAACATACACATGAGAATGTAAAAATATTACCACCTTAAGTGTTCTGCCGTCTACCACCACATTATTGACGCACTGTATGGCTCTGAGGGCATCTTCTGACCGAATGTAGGTTACATATGCACTGGCACTTGGACCCTAGAAAGAAACACACAGTATTTTATTTATTATTTTTCTTTTCCTAGACAGATCTGATCATTAGGTTGCCTTTTTAGCTGTTCACTTCATAAACTGGTATATCCAAGGCTCGATGTTTTTAACAGGAAACTGACAAAAAAAGGTAGAATTCATAAAAACTCCTATGTAAGGCATAACAGATGGAGAAAAGAAGAAATGCACTGAAATGCTGCTTTAAAGTTCCACAAATATTTAAAGGCACTTTATCCCCAAAATGCAGATTAGGGAATAAATGCCATATTGCTGCTGCTTTAGAAGGTTCTCATCCTGTCTCCCAATTTTCAATCTTTCTACATTGCATTTTGTATCCAACTTTGAGAGTCTGCTTGGACAACGCCTCAGTAACTTACCAGTAGTTTGATTTCTACGACGTTTTGGGTGTTTTTTTGTTTTTTACACTCTAACTTACTGCTTAATCAGAAATAGGGGGCCCTAGATTCACTTTGCACACATGTGTTTCCTAACGGAATAAAAAATTAAAAAAAAACCACAAGGGTCTCTGACTTACCTGTGAGCCTGCATATGATGTGCTGTTATTAATGACAACTTTATGTATTTTACCAAACTTCCCAAAATATTCTGGTCGTTTCAAAACCTACAAGAAAAGAAAGCTGAAGTGGTGTACTTATAACTCATACAGAGGTGTACTTATTCTTCTGTGAAACTGTGCAACTACAGCCTTTAACTACCAAAAAGCCAGATCTCTCCTACAAAGAGGAGAGCGTGTAGATTTAGATTTGTTTTCCCACACAAAACATGGTTACTTGCAATACAGAGTAGGCCGCCGCTGCAGAACTTTAATGATGGATATTCCACATTTTATGTTGTACTTTATTAAAAAAAAAAACAACAAAAACAACCCCCAAACTTTCGATACTCTAAGCCTAACCTGGTAAGAACATCCCATACAGCATGAAACATTCCTGTACACATCTATTTTATAATTTGAAATAAAAAATAAAAATCCCATTCATTCCAGTTTCAAAATAATTAACCACATTAAACTTGCATGGTGAATCCCGACTTACTTGCCCCACTCCAAAGAGATAAATACTCCTGTCTTGCCCTTCGCTAAATCAGTTAGGAATAACACACCATTTAGGGATCCAGTGCAGAGCAGGAACATCACCAGCATATTAAGCAACTCTCCTGAATAACAGTCACCTGTGTGCCAAGGAAATTGGCAATATATCTGACACATTTATATGAAAAGCCTTTCTTTTTCCATTCCTGCCATGGAAGAAGGTGCAAAAGTACTGGCTACTCAGACAGAAGCTAGGTAAGCTAAGGCTATTTCTAGTTCTAGACAATAACTTGAGAGACTATAAATCAAGATTTGTTTCCTGAGCTCCACCTTCATATTAACACTGCATAGAGCAGTTAAACTGTATTGATCCAAGAACATCTTCACCTAATTACCCCCTCTCCCTTCTCAGGGGAGCATCAACGTCTTCAAGAACAGCATCACATTTGGAACATCACATAGAACTACAGGGCACATTGTACAGACAATCTGTCATTTCCTGGTCTCTTCTGACTGCTCTTCACTCAGTCTACACCCTCTCGAGACATCCTGCATCCACCCTCTCGCCATCATTCCAGAGAAGAATGACAATCCTAAAGCAATTTCCACTTTACTCAAGCATATTGCAGATTATACTCCTGGGAAGATGTGACAGCATAGCCTTCATAATTTTTCTAAGACCATGTAAACAGAAAAGGATGCACAGATCTATTTCCACAAAAAGCAAATAGTGGCCAACCTCCCCTTCCACATAACCTTCACTTACGAAGGAGTGTTTTACCTACTTAAACAGAAAACTTGAATATATTGCACTTTTTCAGCCATTCTTTCTCAGGCTAGGTTTCTTGAAAATCAAGTTATCTTGGTGCTATATGCAATATTCAGTAAGCATACATTATTTTTTGGTATGTCATTGAGAAAACTGCTACCAACCCACCTAGTACAACACATTCCCCATCCCCCAACAAACCCACTTCTGGTTATTTCAAGTATTCTGTGTGGAATAATCTGAGGTTTAAAAAAACCTAACTGTATTTACTACTATTTTTCTTACTAACAAACCTTTTATCTGGTCAAAGAACTCAAATGTGTTTTTCGACAATAAATGGCACCAAGCCACTGATAACAGTTGCTTGCAAATACCTTCTTCTGTATTTTAGTATATACTGACATGTTGCACACCAGGTAAGTTTTAACTTTGATTTTTCTCTTCCGTTATCCTTTTTTTATCCCCCTTCAATAAAAGCAGCTTTTTACATTTTTTCTTTACCAGTCTATCAAAACACAGACCATTCTCTGAGTCCTCAGAAACAGCCACTTCTGTTTGAGTTCTCTCTAGACAATTTAGTCCAATAAGGTGAATTTAACCTGCCACAGTAATTTTGAAGATATCTATCTTATCTTCCTCCACATTCTAATTCAAGATACTTTTGCTCATTAGTCCTTATTCCACTGACCACCTGCAGGTGACTGATGATAGAAGTAAATAAAAGATTTTTAACACAATTTTCTCACATTTTTGATGATGAGGAACAGCAAGCCAACTCTTTCCTGGGTCTTTCTCTTACTAATTTTTTTCCTCTCCACTTCTTAAGGATATCACCCTTATATTCCTTCCTAGTTATACTTCAAATGTTGGCTTTTCTTTTCTCTCCCTACAGGTTTGTGCTACACTTTATATCAGTTCTTTGTAACTCAATCAAGCTCTCATTTTAGAATTAATGATGCATGACACAGCTATACAGCGCCAGCAGATCCAACCCAGAAAAATGAGTACCTAAAAAATCCTTATGCTTACTTTTAGCTTAAAACCAAACTCCCATTATTAAACAAACAACAACTTCCCTAAAAAAAGTAATAAAAGAAAATCAAACAGCATCTGTACTCCCTAAAACAGAGACAAACACTTATTGAGGTTATTTTGGAAGAGGAAACAGAGTAAGTTCCCTCAGGAACCTTTTCAATGATAATTTTATACCCTTCAGGGAGAGAGACAAGGTATTCCAATGTTTCATGGCTGTAAGTTAAGAGCTAGATCTGCAAGTGTGACCCTGCTCACCTCTGGATCTGCTAAGCGCTGAGATAGCCCTACCACGAAGACAAGGTTCTTCTGTACAACCCGTACACTGGCCAAATGTTTGCGATTCTCTGATATCTTCTGTTTCCTCTCATTCTGTTTCTGTTTCTTTTCGTTTTTTATCCTCTGCAGCTCTTCCTGGGAGAGTGGTTTGTACACTGCTGGGTCTTCTGGGTAAGGCTAAACATAACAAATAGCATTAAACTCAACCTTTATGAGAAATGACACATTTGAAAATTATTAGTCCCGATGTTCTAAAGCAAAAATTTCTTTATTCTGTTATACTCATTTCATTTTTTGACCACCTACATTATAGAAGCATATTCAGTCCTTTGGAAAAGGTGAACATCTTGAATATTTTCATGGAATTCTCCTATTCACAGATGTATTATTGATTTGGGCAACAGCCACATTCTAACCCAGCTGCCCAGTCAATTTGGTAACATTACAAGAAGCAGCACCATGAAAGCCAACACATCCTGTTAAAATTTCAGTAACAGAGCATACTAAGCAGGGTGAAAGCATGCACCACATATTCACTTTATATTTAGTTGTGACAGATTTGGATACTTAACGGTATTAAACAATACCAGAAAAGAAAATAAAATACCAACGCAGTATCAGTGGTCCACCAAGTTCAAGACAGTATCACCATTACACTGCTCAATCTTTACATGGTTAACTTCCAGACAGATTTCAATACAGGTCCTGCATACTGACTTAACAGTATTCTTGCCAGGCCTGTGTACCTGTTTGAAATTTGGTCTCTCTCTGCTCTGGACAAAGGTGCATTTTTAACCTCAAGATTATCTGCAGATGGTAACTCCTCAAACACAAACAAAACACTGCAGATTTTAATCTCAAAAGTATCTAACAGAAATGCAAGTGTCCTCAGAGTTACCTAGAAAGACCGCCCTACTCATGTAGAATGCTGCTGTAAAGGCACTATTTTAGCCTAGTCTTGCAGACTACAGTGCACCATCCTCTGGCCCCAATTAGTCCTCAAAGAAGTCCCATATTCCTTACTTGTCCCATTTTTTTCAGATTGAAAAGATAGGTTTCACACTATATATAAAAAGCAATGCTAAGTACAAAAGCAAGTACATAAGCAAGTACATAAAAACAGATCTCATACAAAAGCAGGTGTTTCTAAACATTGAGAAGTAGTAAAAAATAAGGGTACATAATATGTGCATTAAGATAAAGACTTAAGATAAAGAAGCTCAAGCTCACTGGTATGCTGAACTAAGGTATTTGCTTGCACTACCATAACCAAAGGTTTCAGTATGCAAGTCCAACAAAAATGAATTTAACTTCTTCCTGACCGTAGTCTGTTAATGACAGAGTATAAAACTAGTTGTCATACTAAATAATCTGAGAAAAATCTACAGCAGCAGATGGAAATAAGGTTTATGTTAAAAGCATATATTCCTTATAGTTCCATTTTCAGCTTTAAGTTCCGCATCATTATGTTGTATTTGAGACATCTTCTAAAAACATGTTGTAGTTAACTTCAGTAGATGGCATCTCACAGTTAAACACCAAGTCCTCTAGAACATGTTTTTAGTATCACAAAGGAATTGAAACTTTAAAGATACTTTAGCTGTAGCCGAAAGGCGTCCTTAACACACAAACACAATAAGCACTCAAGTTGTCCTTGAAGAACAGTCAAAGCCATATCATTTCTCAAAGATGTTATTCCACAGTTAACACCAAATACCTTACAGAGATTTCAGAATGTACTTGATGAACACCAATGACCAATTTGACACCAGTGAGGTCCTTTGAGACTTGCTATAGCCAATTAGTACCTTGCTTTAACACATGTACATATGAGGACTTCAGAGATGCAGAGTAATTCTTCAAGGCATTACACTTTTTTAAGAGCTTCTCCAAGTCTGTGTTAGACAATCATGAAGAATAAAGCATATTGTTAACTCAGTTATCAGTCAAGTGCACCAGTACAAGATAAATATAGTTCCAAAAACTTGGCTTGCCCTACATCAAGTGATGTGGTATCATATTAACAATCCATTCTTTCACAGATTAATTCCTTTGCCACCTCCCATACTATGCAAGGCAAGGCTTTTCAGTGTGCTGCTCTCTGGTACTGTGCAAGAAATGCATTCCTGGTTTTCAATAGGTTCAGTAAGATTCCTGAAGATCCAAGAAAACTACAGCAAACAGTGCCACAGTTCATCGGCTCCTTTCTTGCCAAGTCACATTCAGAGCATATTCTCATGTGAGAAGCAAGTCAGAAAGCATGGTCCTTCTCTGTACAGTTGTTTTCTACTGGAGGTCCTGAACATGAAACAGGAAACTTCCCGGGTAGCTGAAGCATAATCCTGAACAGAATATTCTATGTCCTTAGTCAAACCAGTAGTTTATATTTGTACAGGAGAGTACAAGAATTCCTAGCAGGAACACAACTAAGCAGCAGCTTCAGAATCTGGGAGGAAAAATGTCTCCATCTCAGCAGAAAGTATGAGGCTGCCTGAGTAAGGATTTCAGTCATTAAGAACCAGCAGTAGCTGTTTTGCCACACAGATAACAGCACTTGCTTGAGCAACAAAATCATCAGTTCTCACTAGATCCTGTAAAGCTGTATTATATATTAAATGTTTCATATATATATATGCTTATCACACTGACATGCTTAATGTTTCTAAGGTATATGACTAATTGGATATCCTGACCTGCAGGACCTGTAAATGAATCTGTGTGCACCTCTTGAATTCAAAGAATAAATCAGAAACACAGTCCTAAGAAGTGACGGATGAATTTCCTATGTATATATCACGTATGGCATGACAACAGATTAAGACATATTGTACATTTATAGAGGGGAGAAGGCAAGGAAGCGCAGCACAAACTTTCAGAAGCCAATTCTAAAAAAATACTATTAAAAATCATTTTCCTTTCAAATAAGAACATAAAATCAGTCTAAAAAGAGGAAAATAAATTATTTCATCTTCAGAGTGATTGCTTCCCACAGTTGTGAACTTCATGAAGTCAGATGATGGTTCAACTACAACCAGATGCATACAATGAAGACCACTGGAACATGGCTCTGAAAGCTAAGAAAGGTGGATTGATGTTGGTGTATCTCACAGTACCAATTTGTGTTGTTTACTCTGTCTAACACTATAAGCAGGGGTAGGAAGAAGACAACAGGTATCAGGAGCTCTCAGATCTTGCAATAACTAAAGTGGCAATGCTACTGTCATGCTCACATTTTATTTCTTAACAAGATGCTAGTTTAACCTACTATCACTGATGCCTTAGCTGGTAGAGGATTTGAGATCCAAAGCAGCTACATCAAGTGTTATCAGCATTTATGTATTTTCAGATGCAAGACGTTAAGAAATGTCAACATTACTAATCAACTAAGTTTAGCTGACACCCTCCACTTCAGCTATGCAAATTCTCTTCAGTAAAATCCATTGAGGCCACCCAAAGAAGTGTGTCGTCATGGAAAATGAGCAAATTTTGTCTACACTAACTGAAAGTTGCTGTTAGTCTGACAAGAACTTCAGCAAAATTGTAAATGTCTCTTCTGAATTCTCTTTTGTTTAATCAGAGATGCCCCTTGATAAACTCTTCATTTTCCTGACTGAGTTTCCCTTATTTAAGTTTTGTTTTCTTTCAGACTTTTTTCCCCATTTCCCAATTGTTGAAAGCTGAGTTGGGATTTGTCAAGTTCTCTCTTTCCCAGATGGGTCACATTCCTTCCACACAATGGATGTACCAACACTTCCCACTTGTTGCCTTGCTACCAAGTAGGTCCTGAAATGAGAAATACAGAGAAAGTCAATAACGTTTATGCACAGTATACACCATAGTACTTATATCAAGAATTAAAAAAAAAAAAATTTCCTATCTATTTCAAAGTATCAGCTGTTGCACCAAACTACTCAGTTGTGGGATTAAAAGCACCAGAGGAAACAAATAACATTTGGAGATTGTGCATTAAGACAGAGCGCTCCTTTTATACAGAAGTAGGAGAAACATTGACAAAAACATGCATAAAGCATGATAATTTCTTGGTCATACATGTAGCAGCTTACTATTTCTCTCCACCTCTAACACCAGGTGCCAGGAGAAATAAAGCTCCATAAGTCAAGGAACTGGAGAGAAAGACAAAGCTGCACCGAAGGGACAATTGTGCACCAAGTTATATTGTCTGGTGGAAGAGCAAAGCAATTAAGAAATATGAAAGAGACGAGGGGGTTTTTTATTGCTGGATTTAAGAACTGCAGTAAGTGACACTATGGTCAGAGTGCTACGATCTAATAAAGCAATTGAAATGGTATGTGCTATTCACATGACAAACAGTATTCAGGTTGCTGAAATTTAAATAGAAAAAAATAATGCTGCAAAGATACGTATCATTGGCTTTACAACCAGAAACAGCAAGTCTGGTGACCTGTAAACCAGCTTTTGGCTACAGAAGTATCTTTTGAAGAAGGCATATTTTCATTCTAATTTGACTAGTTGGCAGCTATTTTACTCAGAGTTAAGAAATCAATTGACTGGACAAAATAGGAAGGCTTGCTTAGCATCTTACAATTGACTACACCTCCAAGTCTCAAAGTTATGAATAACTCAAAGCAGGACAGGGGTTTTTTTTAAGTAAATATTTTTTGTAGTTAATGAAACAGAGAAACAATTTCCCAGTCTATTTCATAAGATTCAGACAAAGTTTTAAAAGCTTTTAATATGTGTTAAGACTAAGAACTATCAGTTTCCAATCAGCATTCAAGTTTAATTCATACTATCACTTTACCTTAATAAAGCAAAACAAAGTCAATATTTGTGTGTTATTGTTATTCACACAAGGAAACTTAAGACTAAATCAATTGACTGCAACGACCTGAGCACACTCTGCACATGCAGACGGTAAGCTGTGTAACAGTTCAAGTATGCAGATGTACTTTCTCCTTGGTAGAACAACACATAAGCTAATGTGAAAAGTACATTAAAGCAGCTTAGGAAAATGATGGTATATATGCACTGTGCAGTTAAGAGCTATCACACCAGTGGCACAGGAGTGCCATTACAGCAAACAGTCAAACTATTTTATCACAGAATTTTCCAAAACCTCCCCCAAAACGCTTCAACCAAAATCCCTGGACAGGGAACTTGTTCACTGCTCCTCTCCACAGACTATCACTCAAATCACTGGAGAAGTTTCACTGCATTCAATAATACTGGCAAAATAGCGGATTTCTATGATATAACTGTGAATAACATACTCAGCCTTGTTTTAATATATGTTTATTCACAGTTCATTTTGTACTAAGTATCCTGCACTGGGATACACGTAATAAAAATAACATACTAGTTGAAACCACTGTACCTACTACAAACTTTTCTTCTAAAATTTTGTTGCTTTGCCATATTCTGTGCTTCAGTATTTTAAGTGGCCACAACCAATACCCACCACAGTAAATATGAATAGAAAACTGCTCAGATCTTTCCTCAGAAGCCTTACTACACAGAGATAGACAGGAACTACTTAGCCACATTGAACACAATACACATACCTGGTTCCTTTTGTCCGGCACAATTCCAAAAGTCGCTTCTTCAGACTTATTTAATGTCGCAACTCTGTAGCTCAAAACGATTTCTTTCCAAGATCCTGGTGGCATCTGCATCACAGTGTCTTTGTCTATGCCATGAAAACAGTGTCCTCTCTCAGCCTTCTTCATGCCAACCTCTTACAATCCAGTGATACAGCTGCAACTCTGCTCAAGACTATCCTTGCAGTCCATGGAAGTATCAAGAACGTAATCGTTGTTCATTATAAAAGAGGATGTCTCCTTTTATTCCTGGTATGCTTTATTCCAGTTGTAGCACTCATTCTAGTTTTCCTCATGCAATAGTTTTTCTAAGCAAACTGTATCCAATTTGGCAAAATATTTGCACATCCAATCATAGGTGAGAGTATTCCACTTTTGAGAGTTCAGCTGTGGCAGTCTCCAAATTTCAAAGATCTCAGATATCCAAAGACAGTCAACCAAGCTGCTTTTCTCTGATTTTTCAAATACATTTCACAAACGCCCAATAAAAAACAGGTAAAAAATAACATAACAAATCCAGGTAAATGAAGCCACTTAAAGAAACAAGGAAATTCCAGAAATCTCACGCTGTACCAGAAGAATCAAACTTGCCTGTACCATGGAAATTATTGTATGGCATATGTGATCTACAGCAGGTATCCCACATGGAGAATTATTTGGCTGATGACATGTAGATCTTCCTTGCAGAACACAGAGCTCAAATACTGCGGCAAATTTGCAGAACTTTGTAACAAACATACGTTGCTGTGACAGCCTTCAGGCTTGCAGAGGTATCCAAACACAGGTTAGCAGGGATAGCTCTAGTGCAGCCAAAGCCCAAAAGAGCAGCAGGAAAAATAGGACTGGAATTGCTTAAAGAATACTGTGGTGGTGAATAAAGACAGTGAGACCAAGTAAGACTACTTGGGGTGTGAAAGGAAGCTGTAACATGAAACAGGAAGACAAAGGCATACACTGAGGACAGGATCATAATTAAACAGAAGGATGAAGAGGAGACGTAAGTAGCTGCAATTACAAGAAGATGAAGACCAGGCAAGAAAGTTACAATCAAGGGAAGTTATTAAAGATAAGCAGATATTGAGAAAGAATTTTATTAAACACTGAAGATAAGAAAATTAGAAGGTTAAGCAAAAAACTAAAATGAGAAATAAAATGATTCAAAGGAAATAACAGGCAACTCAATAAAGCTGAGATTGACAGTAGGGGCCAATGAAAATACCAGCCAGACATCAAGACACAGGGAGAAACTAAGTACTATTTTGAAGCATTTGGCAACAAGATCAGAATACTACACATATAGGCCTATAGTCTAGAATGTTAAATGCTTTTAACACCAATGGATATTTTTCCAAAGGTTTTACTTGTTTAGTATCCACTAAAACACAGATTAAAAGCTTCAGTGCCACTAACAAAACAAGCAGGTGCTTCATAAGCTTACCTCAGCCAGCTAGCTCTGTCAGTTTAGCTAAACTTTAGCCCTCAGCAAACTCTGGAATCCTCCCTATTCTTACTGAAAAGACTTTGTTAATGCATGAGCACCCTAACTCAAAGGATTTTTTTTTATTTTTGGCAGTCCTCTCAGTATCAGCACACCTTGGTTCTGATCCCCAGCTTCCTCTACTGATCCAGTTCTGAACCTAATAAACCAAGATCAGTCGCTTCATAACAGCTTCCACACCTACACAGACAGAATCTGAAATGTCCAAACCTCGCCCTTGATCTAGGTTATCACTAGATGAATGTTTCCTTTAAGGAAAATGATGTTTTTGGTACCAAAATGCAAGCCTTGCAATATATGCAAGACAAGTCACTGTTCCAGGAATTTACCTTTCTGCAAGCAGGACAAAGTCCATTCTCATCAGTGCGGATACGGTGCCAACAGAAACGACAAATTTGGTAGCCACAGGTGCAAGGGAAGAAATTGATGTCATCAATTTCCAGAGGCTCCATGCAAAGAGGGCATTCCACAGGGTCTTCCTTAGCATCAGGGCTGCGAGACATCTTTATGTGTTCGCAGAGCAGCAAAAGTTTATAATAACTTAATAGACCAGGTAGGTCAGCACTTGAAGGTCTGCAAGAGGGGGGGAAAAGAAAAAAAGTATTATTAATACTGTTGACAACTTTTCTTTTGTATCTTTCAGTATTTCAGTTCTTTATTGCTTTCCTTCTCCCCACAAGTTATCCAACACACAAGTTACTCCCTAATAAAGCTGAGTGTTTTTCCCTACTTATGAGTCACACAAATAGTATGAAAGATGGTGTTGGTGATGCACCTGCCCACATGGATAGACAAGCACTTGGGCAGTTCACGAGACTGTTTAGGTATCAAAATGTACAGCTACAAAGGAATGCTTAAGAGTCTATGCCATATATTGCTTCTGTTCCACCAGCTCCTTTAACTATTGCTTTCTTGAAGTCTATTACAAATCCAAAGTCAAAGCCTTGAATGCAAGACAGTGCTTATGATCAATTTATTCCATTGCTCAGAGACTTGGAACAAACAAATCTGAAGTAACATTTAGGTCATCCATTCAGACTTCTGAGTAGGTTACAGAATTAAATAAAACCAAGGAAAGCTTCTTACTCAGGAAAATTTGTTTCTTTTGTCCATCTAAGTGTTTTTTGGTCCCGAGACTGATCTCTGAGATCAGCTTTAGGATTACAGCATTAGCCAAGATTTGTGAGGTACACAGCTTTCTACATGTGTCAAACAACTTCCATCAAGTCAATTACGCTTTTCATCAGCACCCAATTCACATCAAAGCCTAAATACACGCATGTGGTTGAGAGAACTTAAATTGTAACTTAGAGTGCAGCCACAATAAGGTACTTCTGGATCAGAATTTTGAAGAGGACTAAAATTCAAATTGCCATTTTCTTCACTCATTTCCTGAACTCAGTCATCTGAGTATGTTTCTGTTCTGTCAGTTTAAGGATGCAGCACAGGCAAGTTACTTCCAGATTCAAATCAAGGCACTTGGAGTCACCATTGAGATATTCAATCAATTTGGGCACCTTCTTCTTCCTTTTTTCATTTTAGTACCACTCTGGATATGTGGAAGTACCTAATCTCAGCAGGTTGCCTCTATCTGCTGCATGCGACATGTATGTAGATGGGACAGAATTAAAGGACAACAGAATTTTTAGGTGGACCACTGAAGGAAAAATAGAAGGAAGAAAAGAAACAAAAACTAAAAACCCACTGAAAAACACGGAAAAGATGTGACCAGAATCAACAGTTGGATGGTCATACCAGCTGTAATGAACTACATCACTTCTGTAGAAATAAGTGAGCTCTAAAGTTTTTTTAAAATACAGCATTATTTTTGCAATCCTGTTTTTCCCAAAACGTCAGTAATGTCATTATAATTGTACCATGCACACAACCTGGAGTCCTCCTCTACTTTCCCACAGAGTTTTCTGTTTCATTTCCAACCAAAAGCTAGTAGATTGTATACTATCTAATCTTTCTGAAGGCTTTTAGGAGCAAGTCCAGGAACTAATTCTAATATCCACCTACTTGAAGACGATTGACATTTAATACTGTCGTTGGAAATAAGACAACTGAATATTCTGAGACCAAATCCTTGCTTACAGATTTCAGTATAATATGACATTAGCCTTACGTGGCTTTGGTTTGGTACTTTAACCACTTCTCCCAAAAAAGCAAAAACAACCAACCAGTCCTGTTTTGATCTTCCTCACCCAAACCCATACTTGCACAAACTATCTTATAAAGCCCAACGTGTTTCAACTCAAGTTGGGACCTCCCACCTTACAGGACAGGATGCGTTCAGCATCAGTTGACAATACTTGCCCCTGTCCTGTACACCTTTTTGGGAACAGAAATTACTCTGCAAGCAGCTGGGAGAGAACCCTGAAGAAGAACAAGACACATGCACACCTCCAAAGCACCACCCAAACACACAGCAGCGAGCATACAGCTTTGTATGGGAATGGTTGTATTGGCAGCTCATTAACCTGTAAACACAGGCTGATATCAGAAGCCCAGACCAACTACAATTTCCATGAGTCTGATGGGCAGTTTATCCTCTTAGCACAAAGTACAGTTCTGGTACATACATAGAGAGAAAAAGTTCCAGTGGATTGCCATATAAAAGAAAGGATGACAGAATGGCTTTTAGATGCACTAAGCATAATTTCTCTATATGGCAAGCACTAGCAACAACATTGTGCTCTTTCTAACCTTCACAATGATTAAAATGGAAAAGGTTAAACTTCCACAATAATACAGTAGCTTTTACTTCATTATCTATGCTTTTATTCGTGATATATTCACTATTATTTTGACAGTCTCAAAAACAGGTTCTGGAACTTTACCAGTATTTTCTATGGAGAGCACGAGCAGAATCTGACCTGAAGGAAGGAAAGGATTAGTTTGTTTGAGAGCTTTGTCTTACTTTTAAGTACACATTCCCACTGGCTGAAGAGTGGGAGGAGGGACTGTTAAAACACCACAGAACATTATTTAATTGCTTGTTATGCAGATAACACACATTTTTACAGAAGCCTGTAAACATCCTCTGTAAGCTTTTCACACCTGTATAGAAGCAAAACCATTACAATATGAAAGTGACTTTAAACCAAAGCATGGACGAACTCCACAGACTTTCTTCAATTTAGACTTGCATTTGACTTTCACAAATCCCCAAACAGGTCAGTAAACAGACAGGATTCTTCCATGGCATACTCATCCCACCACAAGCTCAGCAGCTCTGAGCCTACCAAAACACCTAAGTAAAGATATACTAGTACTAACAAACTAATTAAAAGCACAATTTTGAAGAAACTTCCCCCACCACGGTAAAATTACTGAATTTACGAAATTACTGTTTGGAATCTCCACTAAGAAATGTCATCAGTTCATGTGGGAAAAAAGCATGGCATATTAGCTAATGCCTCTGGGATATGCAGACAAGCTCTAACAAAACTGCAACATGATTAACATTTATGAGCTGTTTAAGTTAACACGAAGAGTTCAGCAGCTGTTAGCAATAATGTCAATGGCTTGCTTCAGTCAGCAAATGGCCCGTTATTTTACAACAAGGAGTAAGGAGCAGCTGTGTGCCATGTTTCTTGAAACTAAGAGGAAATGCTTATTTACTTGGTCACAGACCATTCAAGCATCCCATTTAGAGATTCTCCACTGGAGAGTGTCTCCATTTCAGAAGCATTTATATACCAGGGTCTGTGTCTGAAATCTGCATCACAACAGTGCTTGTTGTTTTCAAAACCAGAATAACATGCACAGTAAGGCATCACTACAGCATTCTGCATAGAGAGCATGCACTACCAAGAAACAGAGTAACTAGTCAGCTCTAAGGCTATTCCAAACAATTCCAGATTAATGTCACAGGAAAAGTAATGCAGCAATAGCAAAAAACAAAAGGCAGTATTACATGTTGTGTTTAATCCAGAGTATTTGATCTTTGGGATCAAGTTCAAAGAGATTAAATTAATAGCATCTCAGGAGAAAAGGAGGAAGGTGGCACACATGTACACACACTATACAAGCAGCTACAATTTGTCCGTACACTTTCCAAGACTCCAACAACTGCAGTCAAACATGGCTCCAACAGCTCCACATCCTGTTTACAGGAGACTACGCCAAAATATTCACACAAGGATGGAGCAGAGGTGGACAATGTCCAGTAGCATGTTTTAGATGTAGTGATTTTGTAACAGGTAATAACCAAACTACAGAACATGTAGTTGTGTGCTTTATCCCTTTTACTATACTGACTGTTCTTTTCCGAACACAGGCAAAAAAAGAAAAAAATCCTAAGCTTTTATAACTTTTTTAAGTGCTTACATAGCAAATGACAGCTGTATCTAATCTGCTTCACCAATCAGTTGTTTCTCTTGATGTAATCCTTCATATTTTGCAGTCATGAAAAAGTGATGCTACTATTTGAGGACACTCACCTAAACATGATTTTACTGCTAATACAGCTCGTGATTTCAGTCTGTTTAGGATGCAGATGTTTGTTGCCTTTCCCTTTTGCACCTGAGGTGAGGACATTTAACTTTCAGCAGTTCATCTTTCCTATTCAACTTTAAAAGGGGCTATAAAAAAGGCAGTTGAAAAAAACTAGCTTGTTATGCATTCCTCTTCCCAAAGTACACCAATTTGAGTCTTGATATACTCCTCCTGATCTCTCCACAGCAGACACCAGAATATCTCCATTTGCAAGCAGTTCATTTTACTAAACATGCTCCTTAAAGTTTAGGTTCTCCTCCAGAAGGGCAGCTAGCTCCAGGGAATACAGACATTCTCCTCCTCACACAATGGACTGAATCCAGCCTTGCTACTTGATTTAGGATAATAGAAGCATCACAGACAAAAGTTCTCAAAAATCTAGTCTCAAAAAACCTCAGTGAGGATTCACATACCAGAAAATATTTGGAAACCTAGGGCCTCTTGAAGGAAAAAAAGCCAGACATGTTAGCTAATGTTTTACTTAGAGTTCAAACATACCTAACACTTCAAGTGAAACAGGTCGGAGTCTACGCACTAAACCTTTAGTAAGGGCTCATTAAACTTACACAAACAAACTCATACATTTTTTTCATGGCCTTGTATCTCTTGAAACTCATCAGCCACAAGAAATCCAAACTTGCCATGTAGATGCTTGCCTGCCCAGTGCTACTGGGAAGGCAGCCTCCCCCCCGAGACCTCTGATCCCACTCTGCTGAAGGATCAGTTCCCCTTCTACACTTCACCACTGTGTTGATCCCACACACAAGCTGGAGGCAGAAAGGCAAGCAGACTACAAGCAGCAGCTGTGATGGGTTAGCCCCTCCTTGAATCAGGGGAGCATCAGCAGCTCTGTCAGCACAGCAATCTCCTTCAGGCCAGCATGGGGGCACAGCAGCCCTAGGCCTGCTTGGACTGCCTCCTCCACTAGTGACCACTGAAAGGAAAACAAAATCCATCCTCTTCAGACTCCAAAAGTAAAACAGGCTATCACTTCATTGCATTGCAGTGACCACTGGAAAGTTTATACCAAAACCTTTCACAGACAGGCTGCAGAGAAAAGCCCAGTTGTACTGGTTTAGGCACACAGGAGATTTAATGAGTTAAGCCATTCAGGGCCCTGCAGAGAACCCATATGGCAGCAAATCCACATATGCACCTCCCAAGTGATGGACAATGGTCTAGTAACAGACCCAAGACCAGATGTTTTAATGAAGTCATTACGCAGTTCAGAAGAGATTTGGGAAAATTACATAGCCATCTTCTTTGGCATGCTACCCTGCACCTGACTGTCATTTTTTTGAGCCCTACACAAGAGGAATGTCCCTTTCACCCACCAGCCCTTCACTCATATCAAAATACAGTGATATTTTACAATCACCTAGTTACCAACACTGCTCTAGGAGACAGCAGGAGTGCTGAAAAGGGGCCACACTTTTTTAAGTTTAATGGCTCTGTTACTGAGAACAAAGACACTTCAGTAGCAAGCAAGCAGGCTCCTAAATTCATCCAAGTTAATTTTCATTTGAGACCAACAGAAAGTTCACTTCCTGCTTCTTTTTCCTGACTCTGCTAAACATTTAAAGCAAACTGTACTACTAATTGCAGATCTTGCCCAGAAACTGCAAAGTCCATTTTCTCCCTTGTCTTCTTTCTGGAATAACATTTATGACACTGTCTTGTGGTCTGCAGATACATTTTGATCACAGTACAAACATCACCAAAGTTCCAAATGTGCGAAAAGTAAGACCAGGAATGAGGCAGTCATTTCGAGTATTTCTAAAAACAATGTTACTCTGACTCGGATTATCCCCAATTTATCTAGGCCTGAGGTTAAACAGAAGCCTCCAGACACTACTCCGCTTTATGCCTCCCTGTAGGTGCTTAGGGAGCTCACTCTCATGGCAGACTCTGAATTCTGCCAGCATAAGCAGTTGTACCATTCCGTGAACCAATGAGACCAAAATGTAACTATCCTTGCAGGGTTATGTTTTACCTGCATCAATCCTCCACCCAGTTCATCACAGCCATGCAGGAGCTTGAACCAGTATTGTGAAAACTAGAAACAAGCACCCAGGGAGGCAGCAACTGCTCAAGCAGCATATTCAGCAACATTACAAAAATCAGCCAAAGAAATCACTAGAGAAGGTTCTACTTAATGCTCCCAAGGCAGCTAATAATGAAAATAGTCAGATGCCACCTGCTAAATGGAACTTACTCTTTATAAATCCAGTGTTAACACAAACTATTTCAAGACAATTATGTGGCAAATAAAAACAAGTTATGTACCACAAAAAATGTTTTCTCTCATTTAAACTGAACCAAGAATTGGCCCTTGTAGACTTACTCTTACAGCACTCAGAACCTTGAGGCATAAAGGGCTTCATGCTATCAACAACACACTGATGCCAAGCAAGGTACTATTTACTCAACTTGGTTTCTTACAAGTCATGAACGGACACAAGATGTTAAAATTTTGTTTAGAAATAAAAAAGGCCAACTAAGATTCTGACATAATACTGCTCTATAATTGTCCAAATTCATTTCCCCGTGTTTAATTCTAGAATTCCTTACTTTCTCTTTCTGCACACGCCCATTTAATTTTTGGGCCTACAGCACCACTATATAGAGAGAAGATACATCTAAAGCATTTAGATAAGGAATTAGAAGTGGACTATAAAATTAGTATTTTAAATATTTTAAAAGCCTATGTCATACACAGACCATCCACTATTGGTGTATGCATTCCAGCATGGGTATTTCCTCCAGACACAAGCAGGAGATGCTCAAGCAACAAGTGAAACACAACAGGCATCCTGTACAGATTTGTATATAGCAAATTATATATCACAAATTGTTGTCAAAGCATGTTGCAGAGTTCCACCTGAAATATCCTGAATTCCCTAAAACTCATTACTTGAAAAAAAAGTACTATTCCAATTCTTGTACCTTTTCTTCAGAGGACCTGATACCAGTCACTGTCAGAAATGTGATCTAGACAGACCAGCTTGCCAACCATGAAGCAACCACACGTGGTTATTAAACAGGCTATTTGGGGAATGGAGTCTTTTTATTCTGTTCATGCAGCTCTCTAGCACAAAATACTTGGTCTGCAGTTGGGGTATCTACACATCAGCAGCATACCATAGTTCAATTTTTCCTTAATGCTGTGTTCTATTTAGTCCTTAGTATGGTTACATTAATTCAAACACACATTTGTCCTCCCTGTAATTCTATCAAACCCTGCTAGCACTGGAAAACTCCTATTCTTTCCATGTGCCAGTATACCAGTTTCCTCTGTGTCTGAAGACCAGCACATTGATACTGTTGTAGAAGACTCTCACACTAACACAGAAGCAACATCCGACACTTGGAACAGTACTTTGGAGAAACAAAGCATTTTGTTACAGACAGGTGACTTACAATATTAAAAGCTTTGTTAATGCATATATACGCAGTAATTTGCTTGCAATATGATAATCTTTAATTATAAAAGTAATCACTAACAAAGCACATGCAGAAGAAAACCCCAGCAGATTCTTAATGATAACATAACAGGCTAACACTGTTCGGCCACTCAAACTCCCCACAGGAAGGCACAGGGGCCAGGGGAGTGATGGCAGCTCAGCTTCAACCCTCACTTCCACCTGTTTCAGTGTTTTCAAGGTCATTTTTCAGTGCTTTTACCTCTGCAGATTAAAAGCCCCAAACACTATCATTGGTGCTATCCCAAGTAAATTTGGGAACACTAGATGGAAAACCTTTAAGCTGCACCTTACCTCATGTAGGAGCCCTCTGAGCCATGACTTCGCTACTGAAGCATCTCACTTTCTCTTTTTATCCTTCTGCTGCCCTTTACTATGACGTAAAATACCCAATTTTAAGACAAACTGCAAGCTAGCCCTCCCCTCAATTTAAACCAATTTCAAATTTTCATCTGTAAAGTGTATTTTTTCTATTCATAATTACTATAAATGCTGATCTACAACAAAGTTTATTTATTTAAACTCATTCAGATGAAGGACTGCATTACCCACACTTAAGCTGCTGCTTTTTCAGTATGTAAAAACTTACTCTGATTTATGAGGGTTTGTTTCTTAATCCAAAGTCGCTGGTACATTCAATGACTCTTTTAAAAACCCTACATAGAATTTTTGAATTAGCATAACATACAAGAGTCACAGAAATTCTTACAGGTGCTTGTAACATGAGACAGGATGTTCACAAAACCTGAAACCAATTTAGTTATCTAAAAGTAGCACTGTTAACACTAGTTTTTATCTCTAAATCCTTTCAGATTTCAGTAGTACAGAGTATGCCTCATTTTCCTTTCCTGAGCATGAAAGAAAGGAAAAAAGCTTTTTCACCTTAAGAAAAACGGCTCCTGTAGTGAAAGTGAACACATCATTGAACCAGAAAATTAAAGTGGCATGGCCTGACTGTGCCTTTAAGAAAAGTTGGTACAGCAGGTAAACAGATTCCAGATTTTAGCTAGTGAACTCTACTGGTATAATGCTAGAACTCAATCAAGGTGTATTGATTATATGCTGAATATTTATACACCTGTAAAATTGATTTTGATGGGGTAGTTGAGCAAACAGACTCATTCTAAGAGACGTCATCTACAGACCAATTTAAAACTTCAAAAACCCCTAAAATTCACGATGCACAACCCAACACACTGCCCAAGTCACCACACCAGTGACACCCTTTCCCTCTGCACCACAGTTCAGGATATTCTCCTCCATTCCTCACGACACAGCTCAGCTCTCTGCCTCTCTCCTGGGTCACTCTCTCACCATCTCCCATTTTCATTGGTCTCCTGGTGCCATTCAGCCTATTCACATTTCCGTAGGATGCCTTCATTCAAAAGGGGAAAAAAACAGTATTTGTTCCAGGTTTCCAGCTACCAGCGTTTTTATCAGTGCATTGCTTTCTTCAGGGAAGAAAAGAGGTGAGAACATGCCATTCTATAATGAAAGCTTCTTGTGCTAGTTTGTATTAGATTGCATACTTAATATTAATGGCCAATATTCTCAGATCCAATTAAGAAGAACAGCTCAGGTCTGAAGAGCTCCACAGCCTTTAAAGATCAACAACCCAGAAATTCTTATGCACACAGAAAAAAAAATCACCTGACCTGAGGGTGCAAACTGCATTTGAATATAACCCATTTGCAACACTCTGCTTGCAGCCATGATCTTCTGGATAATTCTCCAGAAGGACTTATTTTTGACCTGTTGCTCCAGCTGCATTAATTCACATACACTTGATATTACATTTTTAGACACCAGTATCCTTGCAGCAAGTGTGGGTCGAGCCCTTCCCACGTCTCTGTTCACGAAGCCCAGCCATGATGATGAATATTACAACTGTGGCCTGAAAGGATGCCTGAAGAACAAGAGTCACACTGTCACTGAAGTACAGTCTGGCACAGAGCTCCATCAAATGCAATGTGCTCAGAAAGAAGCATATGATTTTTTTTTTTAAACTTGCATTCAAGGGCAGCTCAGCTTTGACATTATAAACACCCTTCATTTGCATTTTCATGGTACAGCACAGACAAGACCACTGCAGCATCTTTAGAAGTCCCAGCCTGCCTATCCAACTGTACTCACTAATTACAACAGATGTACTACCCAGTGCAAAACCCCTGTAAAGCAGTTTGCTTATTAATTCCTGGATATTTACGCTATCCAAATGAAGGAAATCCAACATTCACTTAGACCTCCTGCAAACAGATCTCCAGACATTCAATTATCTATTAGAAAAATACCTTCCTCTCCAGCAAAAGGTTTATCTGCTATTTGTTCCTGAAGAAGCAGTTACAGAAACAATATCACATAAAGTGTAACTAAGAAAAATGCCATTGGAGCAAAGGTGCACCACAACACATGCGAGTTTTCTATTTGGATTTTTTACAAAAATTCAAGGATCTTCAATTGTTAAAAACACAGCACTTTTGCTCTTAGGGGAACAGTATCCATGCCTACTTCTGAGATTACCTTGGGAATAATACTAAAAGTTAAAGTTGCTGGGGGTAGGGGAGAAGCACAGGAAAGGGGAATAAAAGCTGATCACACCAGAGGTGTGCACTCTTATTTATATCACCATGCATTATGAAGAGAAGACATCTACTCCTTTAGCCAGTAAGAATTACCAAAATGACTTGTAGAAGTCTGCATGATCACAGATTGTGGCTTCTTTTCTCAAGCTGTTAAGTATCTCAGAAATCTTCCACATTCCTTAACTCTCCTTATGAACTGCTGAACTGTCACAGCAACATTAAGTTACAACAAACCAGGAAAGCGCAGCAGACACATGTCAGTATCAGCAAAATCTCCCACATATGGCAAGTAGTAAATTTTATGTGTAAGTGGAGGGAGTGACTACCCCACATCCTTTGCCTCTAGCCAAGAACTCCCTTGAACAGCGTTCTTAATTTCACAGGCTGTTTGAGATGCTTTTCTTGAACAGAAAGAGTATAAATCAATGCATGAGGTAACCTTTTTTCCATGTTACTAAGACATGGATAAAAATAAGAATTGTTCACTCTGAAGCCCAACAACACAGCAGAACACTTCAGATCTAAGGTATGGGAGATCCAGCCCGGTTAGTAACAACAGAGTTTCCTTCCACAGCAACCTTGAAATTAGGAAAGCAAACTAACACACCAGAAAATCTGAGAGAGAACAAATTTTAAGTAATTCTCAAAGCTCTTTATTTATATTTAAAATGTTTAAAACAACCTTCAAAAATTGGATAATAAACTATTATTTGTTTTCTACCCACCTTCTCCGTTAAGATGTTTCTATTAGGCTTCAACTCATGCAGATGTCCAACATTCCAAATAACTTGACCTTACAGAGCAACAAAGCTATTATGTGCTTTTCAAAAAATTTTAAGCAGCAAACATGAACATAATATCAGCCTAATTACTCATTCCTTAGCAACAACCATATGAAGTCTCCAAGGTTTTTCCATAATCCATGGAAAAAAAAAGGATTTTTTAGTTGTATTGGAAGGGGGAGGGAAGCACCAAAACATGTTTAAGACTGAGACACCTGCACAGAGAAAGAAAGCCTCACACAGCTCACCCATAGGTTCTGGATGAGCAATGATTCCACCTTGAGCACTTCTGCTACTCAAGAAATAACACAAACACAGAGCTCAGAAGAATAAAAACTCTGTTGAAGTCCATGCCCTCCTCAGTGTTCACAATTCCATCTCAAAACTCATTGGCAGCTGATGCCAAAAACTGGCACAAAGTGTGCTCTATGACACACCCACTGATAAGTCAACAGCCACAGAGTACAAGACTGAAAATGCCATCTTATTCCTACACTTGTAAAACACGAACTGCTACTTCATTACTTCCCTGGTCAGAAACTGTGAAGCACCTACACCAACAACTCCCCTCAGTTCTACCAGTTTGTACTTTAACGGTAACTTAGAAAAACAGCGTCTTCATTTCACTCTGGAATTTTGCGGTTGCTTTACACAAAGAATCCAAATCCTCATCTGATTCTCCAGACTGCAGCTTTATACTTCACAACTCAGTGTCATACCAGATGTCACAAGACTTTTTAAATAAGAACTTTGATAATCAGAATAGTTTGAACAGTACAGATACAGCACCAATCAGAAGCATGTCTCACTCCCTAAAGTTTCTACAGACCTCAAAAGAAAAAAAGCACACCAAAATATTAAGGGAAAAGCAGCCCAATGTGCATGTAATAAAATCTACATTCTTTACAGAGCCTGAAAATGATGGAGCTACCTCTCCTCCAGACCTGCACTGCTCTCCTGTAAAGCTACCAGGAACTTTTCTCTCTCAAGGCAGAAGTTTCCACACCAAGGTCAGCCCTATAAGCAGGAACATCAGCTGGTGGCTACTGACCAGCCCTCCTGGCTTTAATTGATACAGACAACAAGAGGGCAAGAAAGAAGTGATGATATGATCAAAACCCAATCACCACACAAGGCATTCTTGAAAAGGTCAAGAATGAAGCAGAGACAGTAAGAGTAAAATTTAAAAACTATTAAAGAAGTTTGTATTTCTGGACACAGAGAAACAGTGTAGGAGCAACACTGTCAGCTGCTGTCTTTCCTCTACAGAGGTGAGAGCGCAAGGAAAACTGCTGGAGCATTAACAGCTCTATCAGCTTTCTTGAAGTATAACACTGAACACAGTTCCAAGTCTGAATCAAGTATTCTGCCTTGTAATGACTTTCATTACATATGGTAAAATCAGCACGAAGACATTTTTTTTTTAATCAGGTAACTCAGCAGAAATTTCTCTTCATGTACATTTTAAGCATATGCTGTGGTCTACAGCTCACTTAGAAAAGAAAAGCGGGGTGTGGAAATCAAACTGATCCCCTGAGTGTATTCCTGACTCAGCACAGGAAGAACAAAGCCAGAATTTTCTCTTTAGGAGCACCAAGCGAAAGTTAATGAAGTTGCATTTTGAATTTTCAAGAAAAATACAGTTTGGGAAAGAGCAACAACAAACAATCAGTTACAAAACACTGACATGTCAATTGCCATTCTGTCATTAAATATTACAAGAACCATTGAATATATTAACCAGTAGTCTAGAATTGGAACTTCTTGCCTCCATTTATTAGAATTGTAAAAGCCCCCCAAAATAGCTAGAGCTACAGTTATCAGGCAGTCAGAAAAAATATCCAACTGCTCATAGACAAGTCACCATCCATAAGTAATTTTTTACAGAAGTCACAGATCACGAGGACCAAAAAACCATTGTTTTCCCTTTAAATTTCAAAAAAAGTTTTCCATAGGGTTCTGCTGAGCTCTCTAAAGAAACTAAGCTGCCATCAGTAGTTTCTGTCCTCTCACGGATTTATAAATTGATTTTTAAAACTTGTCAACAAAAGACTGAACAAGAAGCAACCCCAGGAGCTCCACACAATTCTGGTATCACAGACACATGTAAATCTATTTATTAACAATGTGAAAAAGAAAAGGAGGAGGAAAGGGACAAAAGTTACTACAGCAAAGGAGTCATTTAAGACCAGAACAGAAATCTGAAGGATCTCATGAGATTGAAGAGTGATAAAATACTAAATATATGGTTGCTAAATGCCAAATGATGCAATCAAGAAAAAACTTCTACATGAGCACAATGATGTGCCAATCTACCACACAGTTTTAAGGGAATAAGCTCTCTGAGCTGTCAGAAATAGTCACTGTAATATCAGCTCAATTATCAGTCACACTCAAAAGACAAAGTAAATACAAGAAACTTTCAGGAAAAAAACCAGGCACTGAACAACATGCGTCTCTGTCTCCCTGTGTGTATTTACGTATAAAAACACAACACCATAACTGATTAAACCATGAAACTCCTTGTCATCAAAGGCTGCAGATGACAATTTAAACAGTTTTAAAATAATCAGACAAGCTGACCAGGGTGGAAGACGCAGGGTAAAGTGAGCAGATCAAACACCATTAAACAGAAAACACTGCCAAGAAGTGGCTGGGTTATGGAATCACAGGATTACAGAATACGCCAATCTGGAAGGGACCCATCAGGACTATCAAGTCCAGATCCTGGCCCTGCAATGACACCCCAAGAGTCACATCATGTGCCTGAGAACTTTGTCTAAAAATTCAGGTAGTCTTGGTGCTGTGATCACTTCCCCGTTCCATTGCTCAGCCACCCTCTGGGTGAAAACTCTTTTCCTGCTACCTATCCTAAACCTCCTTTGAATCAGCTTCATTCCAGTTAGATACTTCCTGGGCTGGAAGAGTCCACAGACTTTGGGACTGCTATCAGAAAGCATCCTAGGAAGTATCATTATGATCACCCTGATATTAGAGTATTCCCTAGAGCACCTGCTGCTACTCACTAACCAAAGCAAGACACTTAGGTAATTTCTTTCTGATTCACTACAACAGGCTTGCACATGGTATTGGTCTAATTTATCATGAAGTTTCACACTTTTAGAAATATAAAAGTAGAAATCAACCATTAATACATACCACTGAGTTTGAGTCTGTTTGGACACAGGATTCCTTCCACATCTTTCTAATTTTCTTCTCCCTAGAGCTGACGATGCCATTTTTTTAAACACTTTTTCAACTATAAATTGACAAAGGAATTTACCTAGTATCTGCTAAACACATGGAAGTGAAAGGAAAGCATCACAAAGAAAAGACAGGGAAAGCATAAAGAATTCCATGTCTAACTTAGGTCAGGAACCATAACTTCATTAGAAGTCCTGAAGCTGGTTACCACAAGCTAGCCAGGCAACAGGTAAACACACCATGAAATTTCACAGCTCTCTGCAGAAAAACATCAGGAAATTGCATTGTACTGCTGAGAAATATTCCTAGTTCTGATCAACAAAACCAATGAGTAGCTAATTTAATGTTACAAACTGTTGAGTATGCCAGGTAGCCACACTCACACTACATGTGCAGAACTACAGCTGCACCACATATTTTCACACATCACCTGAAGTCTCTGGGATTCACTGCTGTCTTTTAGTTACAAGCCTTTAAAAGACATCACAAGCATTTCTGCAGCAAAAAGCATTTCTGTGTCCAGAGACACCAGCCATTATGATGGAGCAGCACTTACTCATTGCACTGAGATGCTGTCCATAAGAATGCTTTTCTAAACTCTTAGCAACTGATAAAAACTTGAGGAAGGCATTAATTGAAAGACTGGTTTAATCCACTCTTAAAGTGGGAGTACAGAGCTGTTTCTGTAGTATCATTTGAGCACTATACAAAAAAAAAAAGCTGTAACCCAGCTCCAAAACTTCAGCATTCACAGAAGATACTAAATTACCTACTGCTAGTACCACTTAGAACAAGCTGTTGGAGATCATACTACTTTTGGTTTGTTTACTTCCTATTATAAACAAAACTTTGTTTCTTAGGACAGCAGTACTTCAAATAACCACATCCAAGCACCTCAAGTACAACAACTTAATACACCATCTGTAGTGACAGCCGCAATTGAAATCAAACATTTGAAGCAAAAAGCAGCAACACATCTACAGTCCGTAGATTACACAGCCTCATACTGCCTGTTTAGGAGGACTCTCTTCTCATGTTTTTCACAGTGGTGCTGTCCTCTCCCATTAGAACACTGATTTCTGTTTCTTTTTAGATTAAAACTGTACTCTTCTTGGCTGCTGAAAACAATTCTGGAAAACAGTAATATCAAGATACACCAAGCTCAAGTTGCAAAAAAAAACTACAGGTACTGCTACACGGAAGACATGACGGGAAAAGAAAAGGGGTCCTCATTTATCACCTGGTACCAAACATTAATCACACCAAGATTCCCACTAGGTGGAGAAAGATCATCCTCAATCATATTCTGCTTGGATACTCTTAGCTGGGCAATATAATCAAGAGTTTGAATCCATGCACTTGCATTTCACCTCACGTAAGGTTTCTGGGAAGAAAATTAGTTAATCATTTATTTGTTCAGATTAACAGTTCAAACCCACTTCTGCCCATAATTTAGGGCTGCATGTTGCAGTAATGCTGTATTTATGATGAGGTAAACAGAAGTCACAACACAAAAGCCTGTATTTCAGCGATCCTCCCCGTTAACTGCCAAAGTAAGCTTGTCCTCCCTTTATTCTGCCTTCACAGGTATGAAATACAAGAAGCAGGCTGCCATGGATTAAAATAGACTATCCAAATCTTTAGGATCCAAGGTACATGGAAGAGTCCACAATAAACCAAAAAGCCGCAGAAAAGATGTTATACGAGTTCTGCTGTAATGAGGAGGATGGCAGACACACAGAGTACATCCTGCAAGCACCGGTGAGCATAAACAACCATCACATGTAGCCTGAGAAGGTTCAGAGAAAAGCCGCATCTCCTCATCAAGGGCAAGCACCCCAGAGAGGTCAGTAGCACAGTTAAGCTGTTCTTCACTTTTTCTGATGATGATCAACCTACAAAACCTATCATCAAGAATGAGAGGAGTCTCTAGACAGGCATTCTCACACCAGCACGCAAGCACCTCCTCATCTTTACAAAACTGGTCATATCAAACAATTTTGAGAATAGCCTAAATCAGTTCCTGGGGATGAAAAGACACCAATCGAAGGTCTGAGCCATGGCTCTAAATTAATTTTATGTATGCCAAAACTTTTAATGTACAAGAAAATCCCACACAGAAGTTTCAAAGAACTTCAGTGAGGGAGGTCAGTATACAAAAAGTTTTGTTTTAACATTTAAGAGGCTGCAGTTGGCCCTCAGAGATAAATGGCACCTCGCATCAAAGTGAGGCCTTTCCCTTACCCTCCCAACAAGGCAACTATACTGTGAAATAGCAACACTGAACCTTGCAAGTCAGGCATGTTACCCCAAGCTGCAAAGCTGCTCACAGTTTCTTTTAGAGAAGAATCACTCACTTCTAAATAAGGTCCATTACGCTCAACCACTGCATGAGAAATACAGGAGACATCAAACGCTGTGTGTGTACAGACCTTGTCTTACAGGAGTGGAATTCAGAGGGCTGGTGCTAACAAAGCTGGGATGACTGCAATAACACCACCTCACAAGAAAACATGTGGAGTTTCCCCAGGACAGAACTACACAAGATTTCAAGAGCAAAGGAGGAAAAACACTGGCTTATAAGATCATGGTATTATCTATGGAATAGGTTGCTATTGAAGGAATTACTGTTTGAAATTACAACAGAAAACTCACACCACAGTCAAGTGCCACAGCCCTTATACCCAGGGTCAGCTTTCAGAATATACCAGCAAGTATGTTCCATTCCTGGAAAATCTGCAAGTCAACCCTTAATTGTATTAGAGACCAATGAAAACAGACTTAGGAGGATGAATGTTTAGAGCTCAGTAAAGTCTGAAAACACTTGTAAAATATTTCTTACCTTTCTACAAAATAAGCTGAATGAGTCTGTCTTGCAGCCTTCCACAGAAGTTGAGATCCTTGCCTTTGCAAAAGGTACTGTATTAATGTTTCACATCACCTAAGCTAGTACGATTCTCAAAAACCCAACTGACACTTCTGGTTTAGAGGAAAATCATTTGCAAATCCAATTTTCAATTGGAAAATGGCTAACATAACTGCTGTATAATGGCTAGCATGTTATAAACAGCCTCATACTCCTGCTAATCAAGGCATTTGAAAAATTAATACGCAGATAAAACTAAAGCAGCTCAGTGGTCGCATTCTACAAGAAAAATAATCCAATCAGTCTGTTTTACTGTTCAGAATTTGTAGAGTCTTGGCATCAGGAGGCCAAGTAATAATGAACCAGAATGAAATACAAATACATGCTTTTTATATTTATTCTTACTGTGTGTACCGACTACAGGACAGGCAGCATCAGCTGTATCTGACAAGCAATATGCTTCAGGAAAATAGTTAAGCACAAACCTTAATTTGATGAGAAAGTGTCTTCCAAAATTAGTCCTGGAACCACAGAAGTTCCATTTCAAATGTGTGTGCAGAAATAATAAAACAAAACAATGGGTCATATTGCACTGCTACTTTTGTCTGGGCTAGTTGTGATTCTGAACCTAAAGCAGAAACGTCACAATATAGTTTGGTCTTCATCTGCAAGGTGCTGGAGCAATAATTAAGCATTTTAAAGAGTAACCTGAAAACCTCTACTATTGTTCCTACAGCCCAGTGGAGTGGTTTAACTGTCCCTAATAGCAATGTCCACTTTCAAAGTAATGCTAAGTCACCCCTAAGCATCAGACTCACTCTCTGAGTTATAGAAAGGTATTTCTCAACATTTATCTAGTAAACAGTGTAATTATAGAAGATTTTTTCCTGGGGACTTGGAGAGGGAGTGGGGGTGGGTATCCTATTATTCACGGATGTGGCACACAGGTTATCTGCTTCCTGACAAGAAACAAGCTACACATCCCAAGTTCTTTTAATACCCAACTGCATAAGGGCCAGATCCATACAGTAATGAAGAGGGGGTAAAATAGTCTGTACAGACCACACCACTACATACAGTGTTGTTGCTCCTCTGACTCAATAAAACAAGATTTTCATCTGCTACTTAAGAAGGGACATTTGTCTTTGAAAAGCAGGTTAATGTTTTCTCCTTATGTACAGTAACAGAAAAGGCTTGTGATGAGTATTGTGCATGTAGATCGGTACATCAGATGTTATCCAGAGTTCATGTTGATAACATAATGCACACAGAAAGATGTAGTTTAGATTGACCATAAAGCACACCATGGCAACAGTTAGTTAACAATGAATAGTCAGGGTGAATTAACAGCACCTTGAGTTTTGTGGTGGTCTCCTCACTGTGTTTCCATTCTGTTTATTAAAACCTGAATATGTATGCATGGTCTCAACTACATCTTTGTTCCCAAATTTACACTAAAACATCAATCAGATAAATTCACAGCTCTCATTTGGCAAGGGATGAAGTACTCCTGCTACTGCTGGAACATCAGCAACTCAATTCCCCGACCCTCTGGCAGGAAACACTCATTGGGTACAGAAGGTAGCACACAGAGGAAATCCAAAGCTGGAGTAACAGAAAAGCAACATCCTCTCCCTCCCAGGCAGAGGAAAGCATGCCAACCTCAGGCAGTGGGAAGGACGTGCTTCCCACTACCCCATTCCTCAGGGTTACAGATTACAGCAGCTGCCAGGTTAGCTGCCCTCTCCATTCTCCATGCGGCAAGAACTCCAAACCAACTACACACAGAACTCACATTATTTCTCCCCTGCAAGGAGTCTCAAGGTAACGAACTAGTTTTCCAGTAACCATCTTTCAATTAGTTTTTTCAGCTTTCATATACAAATAGTTTCTATGAAAGACTAAAAATAGTTCTAAACACTTTTAAAGGAGCACTTACAGCCACAGGGGTTTTTACTTCCTTGCAACACATGGCCATGTATAAGACTAAGAAAGTTAGAGCACAGACAATATTGCCTCTAGATTAAGTTCATAGGCAGCATATGAAATAGCACATCACTATGCAGAATTAGGGTTTTCAACATGAAGTCACAAGCCACTTTGCTACAGCTGAAAGCAGAGTTATCAATACCAAAGACAAAGCATGTGTCCACAGCACTTTTCCTTAAATAGCACACAGATCAAGGACAGTCTCAAGAGAAGACAGGAGAGAGCACGGAGGGAAAGAACACTGGTCTGCTAACACTGCACACTTTGCAGAGTCCTGAGACTGCTAAAGATGAAGACACATCCTTGTGCCTTGCACACACCACTCCTACATCCATCCTACTCCAAAGCAGCCACAAGGTTTGTAGGCTGAGATTGGATCTTTTATTAGACCAACATATACAATGAACTAGTATACTGGTCTAACACAAGATACTAACACTGCATCCAACAAGATGCCACTTCTGCAGCCCTCAGCTTGCACAGGGGAACAGGATGACAAAATATGACAATTTCAAAATTCAGTAATTACTGACTAAATTATAAATAGGATCTTTGACAATGTTCAGCACTTGATCCAAAGTCAGTCTCCCAAATTTTTATCCCAATTAAAGTTTGGTAAATTTAAAAGTTCTTCTTAGGGTGTGCATAAGAATTGATAGTAATTTACCTTGTTATCCTCAGTGAACAGCAGAAGGAGAAACATGGCCTTTTGCAAAGTCCACTGATTAATTACAGCATAGCAGAGAACACAAATAGCTACATTTGAGAGGGCAAGAAAGAGGGGTAAAGGAGGCCTTTAAGATACTCTTAGCAAATACACATCATAAGTTATCCATTAAAGTTTTTTCAGACAAGGTAGATGAAGAAAAATGGAGCCTTCAGCATACGACAGCTGAGCAGTAAAACAAGCACCTTGCATCAGTTTAAAAGGGATCAAGAAAATCCCTGAAGTATCTATTATACAGTTACTGCAGACTGTCTGTAACAGGCAGCATTATCATTCCTGAACATCTCAACTACATCTGCTTTCTATTTAAACATGTTTACAAATCTTGCATTTACTCTTTTCTCATAGATTAACACAAATTTGGGGCATAGGTGGCAAAATTAATTACTTACAGTTACGTAAATAATGCCAAGTATTTTAGACAGAACTGCAGCAGTGTACTGTTAGAACTTCTTACTGCTATGCACTTTGCACAGAAAAGAACCTTACACTTAAACAGAAAAAGGTTAAACAGAAAAAAGTTTAGGAGTTCACTGCTATCCACAAAACATACAGGAACTGCTTCTGAACATTTGTCAACCTTTAAAAAGCATTTTGTTGTTCAGAATGGTTCTCTTATACTAATAATCTATAAAGGGACTAAGATGCAGAATTGAATATAACTAAAAGTAGCCTTCCCTCACTACCTTTCAAAAAAAAAGCTTACTCAAACATTACACTTGCATTTTTAGATGAAGAAAGGCAGTATGATTTAAATTTTCAATATATCTAGCAACAGTCAAAATACAAATTTACTGATAAATTATATAGGAGGGAAATTGAAACAACCCACAACAGAAAACATCCTGTTATGTGCAACGGTTTCAATAAAAAAAAAAAGAAGAAAAATTCATACAATTAGGTGAAGAGTTTGTCCTTCATCACCTCTACTGTTAGAGCCAAACACCAAAATTTTGTTTCCAGAGTGCTACTTCTCCAGTGGTCAGTAAATCCTTTACAACTCTGACCTGTCAGCTGGCACCAGATCTAGTTCATAGCCAGGACATGGAGGTCATTCTCTACCACCTCATGTCACTTGCCAGAGATAGGGAGGGTGTCCTTTCCAGACCAAGTCGCCTGGCAGAGAGAACAGCTGGGTATCGTCAGGGGTTTCTGAGGAGTCACCAATCATGTGTGAATCGTTTGCATCTTTCTTGCACCCTCTCATTAGTATTGTTGCTGTTACTGTTTGTTGGATTATTTCACTGCTGCCTCCAGTAAATTTTACTTAACTCAACCTGTAATCTTCACCTCTTGTACCTCCAATCCCACTCTCCAGTCTGCTGCAGGGGAAGGGAGAGTGGAGCAATGCATGGTTCAGAGTGAATGCTTCAGTGCAAACATCGTTCCTAAACCTCGACACACACATAAACTACTCACTATACTCCCCACCAGCCCAGGGTTTCAGCATCCACGGCACCCCACAGCGTGCCCATCACCAACCAGGTTACCACTTGAGGAGAGAAACCAAGAAGAGGTCAGCCTGGAAAATGAAGTACTTTTGCATTCCTCCAGCCCAGCATAATTGTACACTTAGATGATTATTTGTCTGCTTAACTTCTCTGACTGACAGAACTGAAGAACAGCATTAGACACAGAAAAAGCTCTCAAATGCTTTATTTACAGCATTCTGTAAAGGTAGTGGATAACTTACACACACCTGTATTCGTTCATCAATCCCTAACGCAAGTGCCATTAAACCCTCATAAGCCTTAATATGAGACAAAAGAGTGAGAATTTTGTCCAATGTTTTCCAATTTTTAAAGGAAATACAAGTCCTAATGTAGTGGAAAAATAACATGTCCTTCAGCTTTCATCTTAGAGCAATACCAATATAACAACGGATTAGTTTAAAAGCACTTTTTTAATTACCCAAACAAAATTACCAAGCTTCAGAATGAAGACTCACAAAATCTAGAATTACTAGTGTAAAGGACATTACCCTTAGGTACAGGGCAAAGAAGAAGATAAGCACTAGGACCAGATTTCCTTCACTCTCCCAAGGGACACTGCAGAAGGTATGAAACACTACAGTGATATTTAATACCTAATTTTATCTTTCATTTGGGGCTCTATCTGCATTCCTAATCATCACAAGAAAGCTCCCTAAAGTCTTTAGTTTAAGCAGAAAATGAAGACTAAGTTCTGCTGTAAGATAAATCATAGCATACTTGCAATTGCAGAGTGAAGAAATTATTCTGGATTACCAAAATTGTGCTTTTTAGGCAGCAGGAATGAAGCATGTTTCTTCCATTTTTCCACAAAGACACAAAGTGAGCATTTAACCAAATACAGCATTGTTGCTATTCCTGAAGTTTTGAAGAACAAACAAGAAAAGCCTTGCAGAAGAGACGGGAATAAAAACACCTACAAAACCCACATCACACACCCTCCTATTTCAACTCCAACACTACATCACTTTTATTCCAACACATTCTCAGCCCAACTATTGCTGTGGAAGCAAAATGCCTGCACTTGCAGTACCATGGACAGGGTACAGAAAAACTCAGACGCAAAGACTATGCTGAGTTGGAAGGGACCCATAGAGATCCTGGCCCTGGCACATGACACCCCGAGAATAACACCATGTGCCTGAAAGCATTGTTCAAACACACCTTGAATTCTGTCAGGCTTGGTGCCATGATCACTTCCATGAGGAGCCTGTTCCAATGCCCAATCACCCGCCAGGTGAAAAACCCTTTCCTGATACCAAACCTAAACCTCCCCTGACTCAGCTTCAGGCCATTCCCCCAGGTCCTGTCACTGATCACCACAGAGAAGAGATCACTGCCTGCCCCTCCTCTTCCCCTCATGAGGAAGTTGAAGACTGCAGTGAGGTCTCCCCTCAGTCTCTCCTTCGACAGGCTGAACAGACCAAATCACCTCAGTTGCTCCTCGTACTGCTTCTCCTAAAAGTCCTTCACCTGTTTGTTACCCTCCTTTGGACACTCTCTAATGGCTTTATATCCTTCTTATACTGTAGTGCCCCAAACTGCACACAATACTCAAGGTGAGGCCGCCCCAGTACAGAGCACGACAATTCCTTCCCTCAATCAGCTGACGATGCTGTGCCTGATGCCCCCCAGGACATGGCTGACCCTCCTGGCTGCCAGGGCACTGCTGACTCACATTCAATGTGCCATCAACCAGGTCTCTTTCTGCAGGGCTGCTCTCCAGCCTCTCAATCCCCAGTCTATACACACAACCAGGGTTGCTCCATTCCAGGTGCAGAATCCAGCACTTACCCTCGTTAAACTTCATACAGTTGGTGACTGTTCATCCCTCTCATTTGTCAAGGTCTCTCTCCAGGGCCCCTCTGCCCTTGAGGGAGTGGACAGATCTTCCCAATTTAGTGTTGTTGGCAAACTTACTTAGTATTCCTTTGGGTCCTGCATTCAAGTCATTTATGAAGATGTTGAAGGGCACTGAGCCTAGGATGGAGCCGGGTGGTAACCCCATTAGTGACGAGATGCCAGCCTGATGCCACCTCATTCACTGTAACTCTTGTGCCCAACCTGTGAGCCAGCTGCTCATCCATCACATAACATGGTTATCCAGCTGTATGCAGGTCATTTTGTGTAGAAGGATCCTATGAGACACATTAACAAAAGCTTTGCTAAAGTCCAAAAGGATTACATCTACTGGCTTTTCTAGGTCAACTAGGTGAGTTACCCTGTTGTAAAAGAAACCCATGTTAGATAAGCAGGACTTTCCCCTTATGAAGCCATGCTGGCTATGACTAATGACTGCGTTGTCCTCCAGGTGATTTTCAATAGTTCCCAAAATAATCTTTTCACTGAAGTGAGACTGACAGACCTATAATTTCCAGGGTCCTTCTTGTCCTTCCTGAAAATCAGGACAACATTTGCCAGCTTCTACTCAGCTAGGACCTCTCCAGATTCCCAAGACTGCTCAAAAATCAAACCTCAAGAGAGATTGTGTGATGACATCAGCTATCTCTTTGAAGATTGAGTGGATCCCATCAAGCTCCACAGGTGTGTAGGGATCTGATGGAGCAGTAGATCCCACACAATTTCAGGGTGAACTGGGAGTAGATCATTCTCATAGTCATGATCCTCCAGCTCAGAGCACCGAGACCCCCTTAGTCCATCATCTGTGTTGAAAACAGAAGCAATGAAACCAGTGAACACCTCACCTTGGTCTGTCTCTCTGTGAGGGAAACATCCTCATCCTGTAAGAGGCTGATGTTATTTTTACACTGCCTATTGCCATTAATGTACTTGAAAAAACTCTTTTACCATCCCCCACATTTTTGGAGAGCTTCAACTCTGACTGAGCTTTGGCCGCATGAATTTCCTCCCTACAGAGGCAAGCAGCATCTCTCTATTCTTCCCATGCCATCTGACCTTGCTTCCACTGTGCATACACCTCCCTTCTTCACCTTATTTCCCTGTTCAGCCAAGCTGGCCTTGTCTCATCTGTCTGACTTCCAACATTAGGGAATCCCCTGCTCCTGCGCCCTTAGGAGGCAATGTTTAAAAAGTGACCAGAACTCATGGACACCACCACCTGCAAAAACATTTTCCCAGGGGACTTCACTTCCTAGTCCCCAAGCAGCCTTCTCATGTCCAGAGCTGGGGTTTTGCTGGCACTTTTCCTCCTGTCAATAGAGATTTTAATCTCAATAGTTGCATGGTCACTGTGTCCAAGACAGCCACCAATCTCTGCTTTGCTTCACTGTGATCCACTCTGGTGACACGCACCAGACCAAGGATAGCACCTTTCCAAGTCAGCTCCCTTAGGACCTATTCCATGAAACTGTCAACTCAGTTTTTGGGAATCTTCCAGCCTAGGTTGTTCAAGCTTTGTGACGCCACCAGTTGATTTCGGGCAAGTTGAAGTTCCCCATAAGGACAAGGGCAGTTGACTTGGAAGTGTTCCTTAGTTATGCAAAGAATAATTTGTCGGCGGCGTCATCCTGGCTGAGAGGTCCATGGCAGACTCCCACAATGACATCCACATTATTTGTCTCTCCCTTGATTCTTACCGAGACGCTCTCAACTGTGGCATCGCCAACTGAGAGCTCCCTTCCATGACACACAATGCCACCCCCTTGTCTCTTCTGCCCTGGCTATCCCTCCTGAAGAGCCTGTAACTATCCGACAGGGCACTCCAATCACAAGACTCATACCACCAGGTTTCATTTATACCAAGGATGTCATATCTCTGGGACTGGGGCAAAGCTTCAATTGAGTCTGATTTGTTCCTCATGCTGTGTCAATTAGTGTAGGGACATTTCAGGTGTGGTACTTTGTAACCAACACCTCATGAAGCTGAGGGATCCCACTATTGTTTGTTTGCTCAAGTTTTAGCACACCATCCCACTGCTCATCACTAGCAAGTCTGGTATTTTCCCTTTCCCTTTTGAGCATTTCATCGCTGAATTTTTAAGCAACCACTCTGAACTTTAAACAAACAAACATCCTGTGTCAGTGCAAAAGATTCAGTTATCTTCCATATTACATCCATAAACTTCAATATTTGCATGAATTAAAAAAACTTCCTGCATTTTCACAGCAGTCATACTACCTGCTTTAACACTATTAATATAGAATCACAGAATGGCCTGGCATGGAAGGGACTTGAACAATCATCTAGTTCCAAAGTCCCTGCCATGAGCAGGGACACCTTTAACTCACACAGGTTGCTCAGAGCTCTATCCAACCTGGCCTTGAATGTTTCCAGGGATGGGGCATCCACAGCTTCCCTGGGCAACCTGTTCCAGGGCCTCAACAACCTCATGGTAAAGAATTTTTTCCTAATATCTAATCTAAACCTACCCTCTTTTACTACGATGGCATTCCCCCTTGTACTGTCACTACATGTTCCGCTACAAAGTCTATCTCCATTTTTCTTGTGGGCTCCCTTCAGGTACTGGAAGGCCACAATCAGGTCACCCCTGAGCCTTCTCTTTTCCAGGCTCCCAATTCTCTCAGCCTTTCCTCATAGGAGAGGTGCTCCAGACCTCTAACCATTTTGGTGGCCTCCTCTGGACTCACTCCAACAGGTCAATCTCCTTCCTGTGCTGGGGACCCCACAGCTGGATGCAGCACCACATGTGGGGTCTCACCAGAGTGGGGCAGAACCACCTCCCTCGACCTGCTGCCCACGCTGGTTTTGGTGCAGCCCAGGTCATGTTTGGCTGTCTGGGCTGCGAGCGCACAGGAACGGGTCACATCCAGCCTCTCATCCATCAGCATCACATCAGCACCCCCAAGTCCTTCTCAGCAGGGCTGCTCTTGATCCCTTCATCCCCCAGCCTGTTGGAACTACTGGGAGTTGCTCAAACTCAGGTGCAGCACCTTGCACTTGGTCTTGTTAAACCTCGTGAGATTTTATAGGTCCATTTCTGATTCTCAGTGCCAAGCTCAAAGGCAGACAATTTATTCATGAAGTTGAGGATAGTTACATTTTTTGGTACAGATTCAGAGAACAATTCCAACTGGAAAGGATCTCTGGAATCCTCTAGTCAACCTCCTTCTCTAAGCAAGGTCAGCAAAATCAGTCCAGATTATGCAGTGCTTTATCCAGTGGGCATCAAAACATCTAAGGCAGGACACGCAGAATCTCTTTCATCTGTCCCAATAACAGTCCCACTCTATGGAGAAACATTCTTAAATGCAGTTATTTTAATGCATGCCTCCTGTCCCTGGCTTGCCTTCCACACACTGCTATAAAGATCCTGGCTCAGTATAGTCTCCCATTGGTACTGTAAGGTTACTATTAGTTCCCCCTGATTCCCAAAGCCTCTTCTTGAAGCCTGAAGACCCATTTCCCTAAAAACTGACAGAGTTTTAGCAAACTTACTTCTTAGAGCAGCTGTGATCTTTATCCCTGCGTTTCGCCAGATACAACTGCAGGAACTAAGAACTCAGACTAAAATTCTCTTCTAGTAGAAGCTAAAATGAGTTATACACTGTCTTTCTGGGCTCACTATAATCCCTCTCTAGGACTTACATCAGCTTTAAAGAGAGTATCTCCTCTTCAGTTTGTAGCTTTGTTTCTAAACTACAGTTAAGAGTTATAGAAGAACTTCTAAAAAAACCCCCCAAAATACATAGTTGAATGAAGAGCTGTAGTTTTACAGGCTCATATATATACACACAGAAGCTTGGATACATAGGAAAAAGAAAAGACTTCCTGAATTGAAGGAGGGAGGGGGAAAAAAAAACAAAACAAAAAACACAACATCACCCCACAGGATGGGGTGTCATGAACCTACAACAAAAAAACGTATAAACAACCCAACCTCAAAGTATGTAGATCAGAAGAATATCAGGAAGGAGGATAAGAGTACATTATTACGACTGCTGTCTAAGCCACTGTTACAAAAAAAAACCCCAACAAACCACATTAACAAGGATGCCACAAGCACTCCAGCATCTGAGGCAAATTTCTTCTAAAGTGTAGTACCCTACTGACCATTACAAGCAAATGTTTCTGCATCATTTTTCCCAATCCTCAAGCAGATGCACAGAGGGGCCACAAAGAAGATCACAGGGCTGCAGTATCTCTCCCGTGAGATTGAGGTTGTTCAGCCTGGAGGAGGCTCCAGGGAGATCATACAACAGCCTTCTAGTACCTAAATGGGCCTAAAAGAAATATGGAGAGAGAGTCTTATCAGGAAGCGAGGAGATAAACAGGTTAAATTTTAATCTGAGAGGGTAGATTAAATATTAAGGAGAAATTCTTCAAAATGAGGGTGGTGAGGCCCTGAACAGGTTGTCCAGAAGTGTGGATGTCCCAACCCAGAAATGTTCATGGCCAGGTTGGTTGAGGGGGTTCAGTAACCTGGGTGAGTGGAAGGTGTCCCTGCCCATGTCCAGGGGTGTGGAACAAGATGATTCTTGAAGTCCTTTCCAAACCAAACCATTCTGTGACTCTATGAACTAGTTTATATTTTACATTGTAAAAGGCAACACAACAATGCATTAGATTATAACTTAATTGTATTTAGGCAGTGCTCAAGGCAGAAAACCAAAATTCTACAAATTAAGGCTGTGATTCTACAAACACTTACATAGTAAACTTTACTGGAATAGATTTATTGACTATAATGGAATTACAGGAGGTTCTTGAACCAGAGAAACAAGCCCACATTTGCAATTTTAGCTTCAAAACCCCATAAGTTTTACTATAACAACTACCTACCATGAGGGCTGCTGCTGCACAATGCAACAGTCTTAGCATGTAAATACACCAAGTACAGTGGAGCTGTAAAGTCACAACAGAATTAATAAATAGAAGCCCATTTTGACTTTAAAGAGACATTAACAGTTATACCAAGGCCCGTACACTTACAATCTTTCAAGAGTGAAAAAGTAACTAAAGCATTAGCCCCTGTAGCCAATAACTGCAAAGCCTGACAGACAAAACATGAGTGGACCATTTCAGCCTTTTCTTGATGTGTACCTGGAAAGTAAAGCCGATTCTAAATACAGATCATGTCCTGTGCTGAAATTTGTGGCACTACCTGAAAGTGGGTGGAAATTAGGCCTGTGGCTTATTTTTTGTTCCGTGCTGAAAATGACAGAGGGTGAAGCTTCTCTAAAATCTGAAATTCTGTAGCACATAATTCAAGACAATAAAGTATTTCTTTTAGCACTTTAGAAAATAGCCGGGGAACATAAAAGGTACATCTAAATAAAATGCAGTAACAAATAAATCCAGTGATCTATCAGTTCTAGTGGCTGAAGAAAAAGACTAACTAAAGAGTTCAGTTTAAGTACAGAAAATAATAATAGTATGCTTAGGACATGATCTGCTTCAGACAAGACCAAGATGCTGTTTCAGTAATACACTCACTGACATCTGAGTCAACAGAAAATAGTACAAACATCTACCATGTCACAGTCACACTCACACTTTGGAGTTCATTTGGCTTTTACAGAGATTACTTAGAATTTTACTATCTGTTTTGTAATTAAAAATTAGTTATTTCAAAAAGCAAACTAATCATTTAACAAGAAGCACAGCAAAACCTGAGAGGATGGAAGAATCTTCTAATCACTCACTCCACATACCTGCTAGAAATCCAGAAAGAGAGTTGCTTAGTGCAATATTCACTCACATCATAAACCCCCATTCCCACATATCTGATACACAGGCTACAATTGCCTGCTTCTACTTTTCAGGGAAATATATATTTGTTTCTAAAAAACAAAGTTGAGAAAGATCAAGACCTGCATTTGGGGAAGCACTTTTATCTCAATGAGGAATAGAACATACATAACTGCTTGAAAATAATCTATGTGCTGTAGAGACAGTCGCATATAAAACACAAATTCTAGAGACAGTAACATATAAAGCAACTGCCCTAGAAGAAAAAAGGAAAGGGAGAACATTAAGAAGTAACACATGGAAAGTTTTCCAGGTCATTGTCTAAAAAAGGCTAGACAGAAAGGGAAAATTAATTTAGCATTCTAAAAAGAAACAATCTAGTAAAATACTCAGAAAGAAGAGCATCAGCTTTCACAAATTTAAGTAGGATGTGTAGTAACAGTTTTATATAAATTCCTTCTACCTCAACTACATGGAGCAGTGTTAACTCAGACAGGTGAAGTTAAGGAGTCATGTGGTATGTACAAAGTGCTGACTTAATTCCCAAACAAAAATCTGTCAGACTGTGACAAATATATGCTATAAAAAGCACAGAAGTTCAAGTTGACTGCAAATGTGCTTGTCCTTTAAATTCTGTGACTGTTTAATACTATGAAATACAGGTCTGAGTTTTTACCCATCAAGAGCAGCTGAAGGCAGTTCCTCTGGAAAAGCCTAAGCCACAAGATGCAAACTGACCAAAATCCACAGGAAAATCAGAGAGAACTAAGAACTGGCTGATAGATTTCTTTAAAACTAGAAGAAAAAAAACAACAAAATGAGAACATCAAGGATGCCTCAAACATTTATGCTGATGTCAGCTCTGTTTAAGAGGATGCTCTCCAATATCTGACCTCATACTTAGTAAATAAAAAAATTACAAAAGTAAAAAATAAAACAGAGTGACACAGACTTCACATCTTCTCTATACTTCTATATAATGGTATTTCCTTAGTCCATTATAAGTCTCAGAAAAAAATGGTACAGTCAAAAGCTGTTGCACTGCACCTCTACAGAAAGTTCCCCCCGTGCTTTCAGAGCCGGCCCACACCGAGCACAGCACAAACAGCAGCTGGTGCTAAGTGGCTCATTTATCACGAATGGATGACTGTGACTACAACACCGCCGGTGCCAAAAGGAACCTGCCCCTCTCACCTCATCACACCAAATTACATTTGTTTGAAAACAAATTTTGCTGCACCTCTGCTCAGTAGTTTAACATATATGTATATATATATATATGTGTGTGTGTGTGTGCATGTGAAAGAATCTTTTTTCTAAAAGGTGGTAACCAGTATTAATTTTGAGTAGGGACAGAATAACCAAAGTGCCTGTTTTCTAACTCTTCACTTTACTGACATTCTACCTAACTAAGCTCATAAAACACAAGCCCTGTGCCACTGCAGCTTCCTTATAAAGATGGCTATACAGTGTTCTCATTTTTGGTTACTGAACTAGAAAGCAATTAGCTGGTTTCCCAGAAAAAGATACTACAGAACCGATTCTAGTTTCTGGCCAGGGCACGGGTGTTTTCTTAAGACTGTCAGAGTCATGTGGTCACACAGAACAGCTGGTTCTCACCAAGTTTCACTGTGCTATGTATTCATTCAGCAGTAATCAGAGCTATAGTTCTCATACAGGGTATGCCACTGTCCCACCTCCAGGGAAACACAAGCCTCAAGGTTAAATCAGAATGAGACCATGAGCAAAATATTTAAGAAATTAATGGCTCTAAAAGAGCTCAATTAGAAGAGGAAGCCACTACACTGGTGAAAACACGGGAATGAACCTACCTTGAAGCATGCTTACAATTATAACTACTATTTAAGACAAAACTAAAACTGTAATCCAGACAGATGACAACACTACCCATGTGCAGAAAACAGCTTGATAAGAGCTGCTATTTCCTTAAACTTCCCAGCTGTTCTTCCCTATTTTCAGTGTATGCTAACAGTTAAGTAAAAGAAAACCAATGATCATCTCCTGGTTTCAGACTTAGCACCTGATGTTCTGGAACCAGTTTACCACTAACTGTGAAACCACAACATTAATATGCTAAATATATGCTTTACTAAATGAAAGGATTAGCAAAAGAGGTTTCAAAGATGGGAAGAAGCTCTAATTTCTCAAACTTGCTTCCTCAGTTATGAATTCCGTGACCCTTAACCTAGGATGAAGGTTCATAAAAGGAAAGATTACCTTCTTAGGAAAAGGGATTCAACTTGCCAGATGACAAACAGAAGCACATGCAAGAAGGCTCCTTGAGAGGAGCAGCAGTTACGTGATAAATGGCAGAAACACTAAGTCACCAGGCAAACTGGAGTGATGCTACTGGGCCTCTCTCACTCAGACCAGTTCTTTTAACAGGACTTTAGGGACCGCCTCAGTTCACACTGATAGAAGGAAATATATTCAAATTAACTATTAGGCACATTGACCTATAAACACTGATTTTGACCTAGCAAGTTTTGGTCTTTTATTTTATGCTAGTTTAGGAGCTCTCAGAGGACACATTTTATGAATGAGATACTGAAAACTAACTCAAGTTTTCATTCAATAAAAAGGGGGGGAAGAAGTCCCACGTAATGAAGGAGTAGCTATGCAAAGAGAAGGAATAGTTTCTATTTTTGCAATGTCCAGCAGCCCAAGGTAACATCTACAGATCAGAGCAAAGCTTTAGGTCCATAACTGACAGTCACAGCTACAGCTACATGTACTTATCCTCATCTATTATATTTGGAGGGAAGACAGAAAGAAAAAAGGTAGCTGAACACTTTCTCCCCACATCTAGTGGTTATTGCTACTTACTTTTTCCCTATCCCATTTTTCTATATTTCTAGGCTGTATTACAAAACAGAAACTCTGAACAACAGCCACTACATGCTTACCTATCTGGGACATAACCTTCACCAAAATTTCTGTCACTTAACTCCCTCAGCTAGGCAGTTACAAAGCACATATAATATATATAATTTAATTACTTTCTCCCAGTGCTGCACTCAAATTCTGCTTTTTTTAAGATGGTAATTTATTGTAACATGCAATAGGAGATAGGTTTAGAAATAACAAAAATACTCCACCTGCATGTACAGCATTTCACAGACCAGGTGTCTCAAGCTCATGGATCTTCCAATTTAAAATTTATATACATAACTCAAACAGGATCCACATTAAAACTATACTGGTGAAAGAAACTTTAAACCAATATATAACATGAAGCCTGCCTTCAAATAAATCTCACCTGTTGAATTCAGTGTTCCTGAAACAAATTGTTAGAAAACTATAAGCAGGTCTTCCCATGCAGTCTTATTTTATCCCACAATGAGTGAGATTGCTGTCTTGTTAGTTACTAGTTTTCTGTATGAAATCTTACATGGAGTAAAACATTTAAGAACATCCACACTGCAAAAAGTAAATGCCCCTTCTGTTAAGCAAGCAGAAGATTAGAGCTCAGTGGACTGAAACCTAAAATTAGATTGCAGCCCACCACAAACAAGGCCTAAACATGTCACATATAAAGCAACTGCCTTAAAATTAAAAAGGAAAGGCAGTAAAACCCAGGAAGAAGAACTACTTGAAAACCACAGTACAAACTCCTATCACATTTTTTGGTCATCCCTGCAAAGCTCCTGTGATTCTGTTCCAAATTCAAAGAATTCATTAGAATAAAAGTAAAGACAGAGAAGTGTGCTGCCATTTTTGCAGTTTCTTTCACTTCATTTGTTTTTAAAAACAAAAAACCAAACCCCAACAACACAAAAATGCCACAACAAATTCCTAGTGCTAATAATTGATACTTGCAACAAAATACAAAATATTTCAATCAATTCCAGCAATCAGGGACTGCCAAACTGTGAAGAGTAAAATACTCAAAGCCCGGAAAGGGAACGTGCCAAGGATCTGCACCACAACACGGAATCTCCCATCTCAGTCAAGACATTCAGAAGTACAATTGCTTTATATCAGGTTTTGTGGTCAGTTGGAATCCACTTCATATTATGAATCTCTTCCTCTCAAGACAACAGCAAGACAGAAGAAACTGATGCTGGGATCTCAATATGTGAGATCACAGACAGCTGAAGTTTTCCCTTCTTCCCTTGCAAGAGAACAGAACCAGACCAAAATCAGGACTGATGCGAGAACAAGCCTTAGCCAAGACCCAAGTTTGCTTTCCATGAAGTTCAGCAGAATGTTTGCTTGATCACTTCACCCATCTTTATTTTTAACTGACAAAAAAATTAAAAAAAAATCCCCCTTATGCTGCCCCAACCTATCTTTTCCCAGTTTGAAAACCAGCAACAGATGAAGCATCTAATAAAAATACAAACCCAATTGATGAACATATTCTGCTCCAGAGTAAAAGGACAGTCCACAGCTTTCAGGATACACAAAAAAGGGTGAGCAGGAGTGTCACTGCCTTGCCTGTATTCTCCTGATAGCTGTGGGTGAAAGCTTCCTTAAGTCGTTAAAGCACACGCATGAGATAGTTTATATGAATACCTTATTTTGTACAAGCTCCATTTAAGTGATAGACTCCTACAAGAAATACTTTGGAATTATAATGTTCCCAAAACAGCCAAGTGGAAGGAAAGAATTTAAAACACACTGCCACAAAACCTACTTGATCTGAGTTCTGTGCGGAAATCAATAGTTTAAACACTAATTCTTTCCTTTAAGCTGTTGCAGCCTGTCTAATAACAGCTGGCCAGAAGTCAAAAACATGTATTCTGAACGCTTACTACATCAGAACCATCTTCGATACAATTCTGAAATAAAGAAACTCTAAAGATTCCCTTCTCAAGCTCATACAAGAAAAATGCCATCTGACAAAACCAAGCATATCAAAGTTTCTGGTATGACAGAACAAAACCCAGTTTGATAAAAACATGCACCTATCTGATCCAAATAGTTTAATGCAAAAACACATACACACTTTTGCTTCCAGAAGTTCTCTCTCTATTCTCAGCTAAACACATATTTTGCCCTCCCAATTTGCTTACCAGAAGGACCAGAAGGTCTGAGCAGCATCTCAAGCCATGCCAAACCATTTGCTGCTATACTTAATTTTCCAAGTCCGGAAATCATTTACAGTTGTTAAAATGTTAACAAATGTCAATCAATCTCCTAGGCATAAATTCCTCCACTCTTCTCCAAGAACCAGAAGAGTGGGGCCCAGAGGGATGGGGCTCTACTTATTCACAGAGCTCCAGCTCCTGACACTGCTTCCATCCAATAAGAAGAGGACAAAGCAGGTAGAAAGATACACACTAAAAAACAGAAAGCATGAACATCTTTAAAGAGAGGAAACATTCAGGATGTTGAAGCAAGGTAAGGTCTCTCACATACGCACTTGCCCAAGTTATCTCAGCAATTCTGCACAACTGTAAGTGGGACAGAAGGTGATGTGTACAACCTAAGGCACTATTCACCATGTGAAAGTTTAGGAACCCTTGATCCCAGCAGTCTTGCTGAGCAAGTAATTTCCTTCCAGCATGGAAGGCCTATAGATCAGCCTCATCTTATCAAAACAACCAAGACCTAAGATGCAATCTACAGTCAGCCACTTTACAGTTACCTGTGCTTACAAAACAGTCTATTTGGAATTAACTGGTTTATTTCAAAGAGTCAGGCAAAATTTTGAGAAACAGTTGCCAGCGCTAAGCCTTCAGGGCCCATACTTAAGATCTTGGTCAGAGTCATTTCAAAACATTTAACTGACAAAGAATATCCTAACTTTTCTGAAAAATATCCATGAAAGACAACATATACCTGCACATAAAGAACATTTTAATTAAACAAAATAGCAACATACTTCTGTATACTCTCTCACCAGCATTTTTAGACCAAACCTTTTATTTAGTGGGCACTCTAAGGATGTTCGTAAACTTTGAGGAAAAGGTAGCAAGAAACTAGTGGAGCACTGTCCCTGACAGACACTCACTGCCTTTTCCCTGTAAAGAGAAAAGCTGTTAGAGTTTTTTGACACTGATAATTTTAAGAACTAATTAAGAGTCACCTGAAGAAATATGCAAGATAAAGGATCATTTTATCATTGTATTTCCCCTTTTCAAAACAATCTTTTCCCCTAAAATGAACTTAGTTTGCAATTCAGCCAAGTTTAACTGCCAAGCATTTCTAAACACTTGCATGTGTTCATCTTGTTTACGACATGAAAACTCTATCAGAGAATTCCAAAAGCCTAAGCACAGCTGAATCCTAGACCATGCATTAGATGACCATATTACTACAGAGATGCTAAGAAACTAGGAGTATATTTGGTATTTGTAAGCCACCATAAACTAATTCACCCTCTCAAGTCAAACAGCTGTTTTATTCCCTGCTCTTCATAACTCTGTATTTCATTTTGCCCTGCTCTCTTTCCTTTTTCAGCAGTTAAAGAAAAAGCTAAAAAACTCCTCATTCTTCTATATAATCATTTTTAGTATGGGTTCTCTTCTGTTAGTGCCAGACAGCATGTTTACAAGAATATGAAGTCAAAGTACAGCAATGTTCAAGTCAAGACATTTCAAAAGTAAACCAAAATAGAGACAGTTTTAAAACACAGCGAGTTAGAAACCTGTACAGGCTCAGTAAACATGCAACTGGCCAACACTAACTTCCACAACTTTTGAACAGGAGTAAGCCAACATCTGCGGGCCTCGTTTCCACAGCTTTAACTAGCTGATAGGTTTTGCTTACATTAACATATGCTCTGGAGAGAACTGCTTCTCCTATGAGCCACATACTTCGTATTACCACACTGACAGAAATATAAAAGCCATGGACAATTAAATCCTTTCTAGTATGGCAACAAAGTATTTTAAGATAATTATCTCGTGTATTTTCCCTTTCCTGTACAGACGAAGGCTCTGGCAGCTCACTTTTAGACTGGCAGGTAGAGCTGTACAACCATGGCTGGAAACAGGAGAGAGCCCGCACGCAGCCTTGCCATTTGCTTCTGCCAATGCATAAAATAGAAAGAGCTTCTAGGATTTTGCAAGTAAAACACAGAAAGTTAAATACAGGTTATTTTACTGACAGATAAATCTCAGGAGGTTACATGGACTGTCTAAAATAACACCAAAATTAAGAGGCTGCCATTTACCAACTGTTTACCTCTTTCCCTCTCAAGAAAAAAGTGCATATCACAAGGAGAAATGGAGCCTGGCGCCGGAGAAGAGGAAGAAGGAGGGAGAGGAAATTTCCACGCAAATCCTAAGTGAATCACGCAGCGATGCCCGCGCCGGCCTGCTCCGACAGGGGCAAGCGGCTCCCGGGGCACCGGCGGCCCGGCCCGGCCCAAGGGCTTCACCGCGCGAGGGTGGTGAGAAGGAAATAAATAAAGCCCCCTCCGAGCAGGGGCACCGAGGGAGCCCCTTCCCCGGCGCCCACCGGGGAAGAGGAGCAGCCCGCTCGCCCTCCTCGCCTGGCCCGGTGGCCGCGGCGCTCGGCAGGGCCCGGCGCGTCCCCCGCGGCCGGGGCTGCCCCGCCGGGTGGGCTGCGGCCTGCCCGTCCCAGCCAAGCCTCGGCGCTCTCGTAGCCAGAGCGGCCCTGCTCCCCCCCGCCTCCTCCTCGCCTCTCCTTCCCTCCCTCCTTCCCTGCCCGGCCCGGCCTTCAGCTCGCACTCACCCGCCTTCCTGCTGCCTGTCCGGCCCGCGGTGCGTGTGCGCGGCTCTCCGCTCTCGGGCTGCCCGGCGGGGCGGGGGCGGCCGGGCGGG
>VWZD01006501.1:322509-342708 GCA_013396695.1 Sakesphorus luctuosus
GGCGGCGAGGAAGGAGAGAAGCGGAGGGGAGAAATCCGCAGCGGCGCTCCTGGGGCGAGACGTGCGGCGGCCGTTCAGGCGCTCCGGCGGCTGCTCCGACGACCTTTACGCGAGGGTCGGGCGGTCTCGGAGCTCGGGGCGCTGCTCTGCCAGCCCGGCCACCATCTTACATTGGGAGACTTGCCCCGGACGCCGCCCCCGCTGCGCGTGCGCCGCCGGCAGTGGGCGGGGCGCGGCGCGGGAGGGGGCACGGGGCGCGACGGCAGCGGCTGCGACGGGCGTGGGGCATGACGGGGGGTGTAGGCAGCGGCGGCGGCGCGGGGGGGGGCGGGGGCGGTGACGGGGCCGNGGTGACGGGCCCGGCCCCGGCTCCGTCACTTCGGCCAGGCGGGAGCTCGCGGAGCCTTCCGGGCAGGGCTGCCCCGCTCCGCGGAGTCCCCGGCCGGCTGCGACCTCAGCCACTTGTTGCTGACATTAAACCGCACGATTTGCAAGAACTTAGGGGACTTACTCATTTATTTATTTGTATGTTTATTTATTTGTTCCTCTCATTGGTGTTGCTTTGGGGTGTTTTCCCCCGTCAGGTCGAAGCGGCCCCGTGTGGCACGCCTTGCCGGCTGTGCCGAAGTGCCGGGCTGGGACGGGCGGCGATCCCCGGGCACTCCCGGCGCGGCGGCTCCCACGGAACGGGGCACGGGCAGCTCTTCCCGTGGCGCGTCCATCCCCTCCTGCCTGGAGAGCGGGGCTGTGCCCGCCATCGCCGCCGGGCCGGGCCGGCAACACCGCAGCCCTTACCCTTCCCTCCCTTCCTCCAGTCCCCTTTTTCTCTTTTTCTGTTTTGTTTTTTGTTTGTTTGTTCTTGTTCCCCCGTCCATCCGAACAGGCTCCAGCCACGAGAGCCTGGTGTGACAGGATTGCTTCGCTGCATCTGTTTCTGAAGTTGCGGGATTTGGAGAGCCCTTGCCCATCCCGGCGGGTCCTGGGGCGCTCTCCTCGCGTCCCACCTGGCCCACTGCGGGGGCCAAACCTCCCTCACCTGCCTGGTGTGCCCGGGCACGGCTTTCCCACGGCACCAGGCACTCACATGGTCCTGCCCCTTTCTTGAACAGACTTCCGTTATTGCTATTGTTATTATTATTTTCCAAGTTAAATCCCTTTCTGGAACACAAGCCAAAGATGCAGAAAAAGGTGTTTTCTTGGTTTTCTCTATTCACTCACAAAATCCAAGGAATTTCAGTTTTCAGGCATACAGACTGTAATTCTGACAGAAAGAAGTTTTTGAAAAATCTCAAGGAGAGGATCTCTCCCCTACCAAAAGGGCTCTTCTGGGTTTTTTTCTTTTTTTTCTTTTTTTTTTTTTGGTCAGAAAAAGGCTCTTTATATTGGCAGAAACTCACAGAAACTACATTGCTTCTGTTTCCTCTTTCTACCGCAGACACCTTGGCCACGGACCTGTTAAAATCTCATCCATAACCCTCCCTTTTTCCTGTGACCCCGATGCCGCACAAAGGACCTCATCACCTCAGCTAACAGACAAAAGAGGGCTTTTACCCATCGCCATTAGAGCTTTCTTGTGGCTCTCCTGCCCTGGCATCCTTAGCTCTCCAGACAGACAGCCTCATCCTGTGTGTTTAATGATCACTTATCTCCAGTGCACAAGCTATTACTACTTTTGCCATGACAATATTCACCTGAGAATTTTACTTATTTCAGCAACTGGTAGGAAAGAGAAACGTTCATCACTGAATGCACTAGCCCAACTATTACATTTCATGGCATGAATTTTTTGTTCTTTTGTTTCTTAGTTTGAAGTATGACAGTATTTGTAGCCTTGTACAATATGCCCATTTCACAAACAGTGAAACTTGTGTTGATATAGCTTATGTCCTTCCTAAATCAAGTTAACATGACCTTGTGCATATTAAATTTTGGACTGTAATACATACATCCACCACAGGAAAGCTCTGTGAATTAACTGTACTACTACTTGCTGTAGGCAAGACCCCTGCCTACATGAAATGATGTTTTCAGTAGTAGTGTTGAGATGTGAACAGAAATGCAATGTTCTTTTGAAAACAAAACATACAATGGAATATAAACACCTATATATATGAGAAATTCCATGTTTGTCTGCATGTATCTTCAACTGTAAGATATACTTCATATATTTTTGTCAAATTAATTAGTACGTAGTAATCAAATTCAGGTGAATGTATATATAGAAAATAATGTATTTCTCAAAAAGTTTATTAATTTCATATCAGTTGATATATAATACTTTAGGTTCCAAAAGTACCTATTATGTAAGTAACTAATATTAGTAATATAACTGGTAACACACCTAATACTTGGCAACATTTCATGTTCAATAAAAGCAAATACTCTGACTTAGATTAAAAATAATGTAACTAGAAGCTACAATTTTGAATCAGAGCTGAGGCTGTCAATATTAAGTGAATTCTGTGATTTCTTTTAATTCAGTATTGAAGAGTCTTCCCCTAGCAAATGTTCAAATCCCTTTGCTGAGACCTGAATGAACACAAATTTCAGCAGCATCCAATAACATAAGAAAAAAATCTATGTGGCTGAAGATTTCTTTGGCTGATGTTACTGAAGGTTACCCATAGCCCTGCTTCTACCTCTGCTTTTATCCGATAAGGATAATTCACTAGGTCATCGTGTGGCCATTTTACGTTTTAAGATGTCCTTAAATTAGTTATTGTCTTACTTTTAAGTAGTTGTAATTGCTTTCATAAGGTTACGTAACTGCATTTTGACACCTTATTTACTTTTGGAAATGTTTGGGTTTCATTGCTTTTGAATGGGTCTGATAACTCAGCAGGACTGTTTGTAAAACATGGTTTGTGTATGTCGTAGTTCAGCAGGTGGGACCAGTTTATCACTGTGTGGGTGTGGCCAAGGCTGTGTATTCTAAACCCTCTACATCATTTCTCATGAACTGTTAACAATGGACCATTTGCAGCAGCTGCCCAGGGCACACCCGACCCCTCAGGATGCAAGCTGGGTGTTAAAGAAGCCTGTGAGATAAGAGCTGTGATAACTCCCCTCTGGGGAGTCATTAACACCTTCACACCCAGCCTGAGGGGTCATGTCTGCTAATGGGCCATCAACAATTCCAAAAATATCCCATGACAGAGTTAGATCACCCATTGTGGAACTCCCTGCCCTGGGGCAGGTACTGGCATTCCCACCAGAACATGAGGCTATAAAATCTTGGGCTTTGGGGACTTCTGGAACCCCTTGTCAGATCCAGAGGAGGACCAGAACCTCAAGCAGACTGTGACCATCATCTGCACCAACAGGTTTTCCTCTCCTTTTACTTTGGAGTCAGGGGGACCACATGGTGCTCAGCACAGGGGCTAATGAACGCCATTCTGTTCATGCCCCAGGGTGCTGGGTTATACATCTGGGTTTTGTGGGTTAAAAACAATTTTTCCTATATCGCTGTATTTATTGTAATATTTTTTATTAAATTGTAACTCTGACTTGTAATCTCTTTTTGAGTTGGGTTCATTTCTCCTGCTGGTTTACCTTTAAACCAGCACACATATCTCTTGAGAAAAGCTTTCAGAATACACTTTCTTTGTAATACCCAATGTGTATTAGGTAGAGTACAAATATCTGTCCATAGGGTTTATTTGTTGTGGTTCAGGCCCCAGTTCCCTGAGATTCTTTGCATACACACTGTTGTGCATTGATTCACACCATGTGCTGGGAAATTGTTCTCCCAGGCAATGTTCCACAGTCACTGTCTTGTGAAATAAATATAGCAGCCTACCATGATTCTGCAGTTTGGGGTGAAACCAAACTATTTTCAGAACTGCTCCAGTGTTAAGCTACCACCATTTCGAATGGCTGCCAACCTGTTTGGAGGAACCATGATCTGAGAAGGGATTAGAAAGAGACATGATGGTGGTGTAGTGATACTGGCAGAGAAAGAGGAGGTGGAGAACAAGTAAGTCCCATGCCCAGTTGGGATATATAGTAATTATGCTAGGACTTCAGGATGGTAAAGGGTGCAAAGCATCTGTACAGACTGCAGTCTGAATATTCAGCAACACAATACAGCAGCATCTCTACTTGTGAACATGTGTACTAATTACATTAGTGCCTCAGTGCTTGCCAGCAACCAGTTGACTTGCTGCTGACTGGGATTGATAATGGTCTACCATTGTGTGCTGGAAGTATGTATCATGTGTGTGTTTTAATGTGCTAGTAATGATAAACTAATTCAAGATTTGGAAAGGTCATGATCCCAAGTTGTGCTGGCAGTGGTGCCTGGATGTGTGTGCCTGTATTCAGTTTCATAAATTGGAAAAAAATATTTTTTCCAGTTTCTGCAAAGCCTCATTGATTGCTACAGAAAGTTCAGAGGTATTAATATAGAATGACATACAATTGCTCATGGCAGTTTTTTTTAGAAATCAGCCTTAGTCAGTGAAAAGAAATAAAAATTGCTCCCCAGACTGCAATGGATGTTATTGATGTGTCCATCCTGCTGTCCCTCTACGAGGTCCAGGCATCTTTCTGCTTCTCTGACTAATGATGCCTTTTACTGGGCAAAAGCATTGGAGAAAGGAACTGCATGATTGTTCTGTCTAGCTGTAGAATAATAATGAAGGGCTTTGTTGGGAAATTAAGGGCAGGTGGAGCAGCCTTACAAATACTCTGCTCGATATTTACTGCAAGTGGCAGATGTTCACCATGTGTTGTTGGAAATCCATGAGAGAAGAACATGTCCATGCTGCTCAGGGAAACAGGATGAGTGATTTGTCCTGCTCTTTCTTAAATGAGAGAATAGTGGTGAAAAAAATGAATGTATTATAGCCAAAGATATGAGAGAGATGTATATTTGTTAATATTTTTGGATTATTAGGGGAAAATGTGAACTTCAATGGAATGCTTCAGCCAATTTTTTTCATTGCAGTCTTTGCTTATTCAGCATAGCTAGCATAGCACACGTTATCTGCTTAGCACACCTATCTTTGCAAATTAAAGCAGAAATCAGTTCTGTTTTCTGGAAAGGGTGCACTAAGGACATCCAGAAAGATCCCACTACTTTTGTTAACTTCAGAGTGCACTTGAAGTAGTGGTATAACATCCTAATACTCTTCAGAGGACTGGTTTTTTTGCACAATTTAAAGCAAATCTTCAATTTTTCTTGTCCCAAACTCATGTGCAAGTTAATCACAAGTTGTCATAAGCATCCTTCCAAGTCTTTTTTTGTCTTCTGGCTCCTGTGATGAAATCCATTCACAGGATCCTTAAACTTCTCTTTCCTATCCTTTTCTTTTTTGAAATATTTTTTATGCATCAAGTAGCTTGTAAGGTTCATATTCCTCATGATAATGGTGCCTTCACTGCCTGGGACAAAGTGCAAATATTTGTTATTTCTGCACTGAACTCAGTGCCAATGATCATAGGCTTCATGTCTTTTTAATCAATTTTGGAATGCCATTCCCATCTGTTTTTCCAGTTTGGCTTCCCTAGGAAGTGGCTGTTCCCAGGGAACCCCACAGTGTGTCACAAAATAAGAAGCTTCCCATTCTACATCTCCTTTCTACAGAAATCCTGTGCTGGTGTTGGAATGGGAAGGAGAGAAGATGATGCTGGGCTAATGAGAGATAGGATCTATTCAGTAACAAGACTCAAGTTTGTGTACCTGTGTAGCAAAGTTACCTTGAAGTATGTTTCCAAGAGATGAGAAATAGTCTTACTGAAAAAAATCAGAAAGATATGCAGCATTGCATAGAGGGTATGGAAATATGTTCAATTGCAGAATTGAGAGAGACCATACAGATAAGAAACCAAGAAGGCTGCATTACTTTGCTCTGTGCATAGTGAAAATGGAGAACAGCCTCTGCCTTAAAATCTCACGTAACATACACAGGTCATGTGCAATAGAAAGGAACAGACTGTAGAGCAATTAGCCTGACTCCAAGAATTTTATATTGCTAAAGTGTTTTATAATCTCAGCATTTTGAAAGGTTTAATTTTGGTAATTCATCTTATAAAGTGTGAAAGTAGCTAAAGAATGCTGAACAAATTATAAGCCCAGCTATATTTGCTATTGTTTTTTTTTTATTGCATTCGCTGTTTCAATAATTCTGCCTGCCCTGCAATCTGTATTTCTATTAACTCATGGGGTGCTGCCACATATTTGAGTGGCAGAAGAACAGCAGCAAGCCCAGATGTGTAGTCAAGCAGTGCAAGGTGTGGACAGAACAGAAGATTGAGTTCTTGTTTGTGGAACACCACAATGACCACAGTAGGAAAGGCAGCGCCAAGTGGATGGAAAGAGACTCATTGTTCATACATTTCCACTGCTGGTGATGGCATCCAAATACTACCTGGCTTAGAAACACAGAGCTACAATATAATATAGGACATGATAGCAATAATTCCCTCTGCAGCATTTTCAAGCTAACCATCTATCTGGACTTCAATCAGCCTTTTAGTAACCTCAGTCTCTGTGTTTCAGGTTAGTGGTTTGAAAAAAATATTAGCTCTACAATTCCATATTTGAAGTTACATCATTTGACAGATGTGGTAAGTCATGCAGATCCATTACAATAGTGGGGTTCAGCAGTGACTTCCCACGGATAAATTTTTTACAGCTTATCCTGTGGACCATTAGAAGTCATGAAGGTCCTGTTCACATCCCTTCAGTTCTTGTAGAATGGCCAGAATTATTTTGCTTTATGATGGCACTGGTCCATTTCTCCGGAATGTCTCTCTTGCATTTAGTTTGGCCAACAGTCACAAATCCTAGTATTTGAGGCAGTGTCATAGAGTTGGGGCTGGATGTGCTGAAACACACAACACATGAGACTATATCAGGTGAGGGAAAGAGGTGCTGTGCAAAAAAAAAAGTATGCATCTGAGGGAACACACATACTGGAATTCCAAAGGAAGACATCAGCATTCAGCAGGAGTGATAACATACCTAGTCCAGATGATCTTGTAACAGAAGAAGACACTCAGAGGCTGGACAGCAAATAAACATTGTCACATTATACAGTGAGGGAATATCACTTAAAAATGGGCAGAAACCTCTCATAAACTGATTGCAGCTCATGAGCCTGGATTTCATTCATACAAAAAAAGAAAGCCCAGACACTTTAAAACAATCTTTATGAATATGCTCAAGCCAACTCATCTGAAGTATTTGAAGTAACATCCCTGTGTGGACAGGACTTCATTTTGTTACTTGTTATTGTTTTCACAGAGTCATCACCTGCTCGTTAAAGTAAAACATATATTGTGAAAGAGGATGATTGCTCATTATTGTCATATTTCTTAATTGCCTTCTATATTAGTGCATTCAAAGTAATGTATTTTTTCTCTTCTGCCCTTCTCTGCCTGCATCTGACAACACTCAGCATTTTCCACAGAGCTCAAAATTGCTTGCATTCTTATAAAAACATCTGAGCAGTTTGGGATTTGCTGAGATGAAATAAAAAGTGCATGACTTGAGAAAATGCAATACTTCATCCTGCATATTGATTCTATGGCTGCTGCATAAACAGGAACTATTAGTTACAAGAATTTCCACTGACTTTTTTGGCATTGGAACTCATGTTCTGTGTAAGCTAGGTATGATGGGAGCTCACCTGTCAAGAAAGTATGACGTTGTGTTCAAGGGTTGGTGTGAACTTTGATGCTTGTAAATATATTGTACCAGCCAAGCTCCAGCTGCAACCTTGCAGTTTTCCAGGCATACATACTTCCTTTTGCCAAAAGGAATGTGAGCTATTGCAGCTAATTTTTTGCTATATAAAAAATGATGATAGAGAGACAAGCCTGAAATTACATAGGTTAGATAGGCAACATAATAAATTAAACAAGGAAGTCAAAACATTTATTAAACAGAAATATGAATATATTCCTCAAGGAGCTGCAGGAAACCAATTGTAATGCCAACAAATGAGAGATCCCAGAATAACATCAGTCTTGCATATAGGCAGCACCGTAACAGAGACACTGTATGACACAGATGTGCTTGTTGTACAGAGAAATTTGGCCCACATATTCTGAGAGAGAGCATTCCCCCTTAGCCTGTGATTGACATGCTGACAGAGCAAAGGCTGTGCTATGTGCCTTGCGCTACTCCGCTCTCTTTCCCTTTTTGCTCCATCTTCTCCCTGGCACCCTGCAGCATAACAGGCTCAGGCTGAGAGCCACCAAGGATCAGGATCATATCCAGGGGGAGCAGAGACCAAGCTGATATCATGACCATATTTTATAGATTAACGAAGACATTTAAAGAATGGTAAATACTTTTCTATTGTAATATATGTTTTTTATTCTTCCATATGAATTTTAAAATTTTATTATGTTTTCCTCTGTAATATTTTAAAATCATTGGCACATCAGTGCATGAGAATGAAAATTTCCTGCTTATAGGAAATTAATGCCCCAGGTAGACACAGTTTGTTTCACTCCTAATTATCTAGCACTTGCTTTGTTTTAAGGAATGATAAATTGCCTCTGATTCTTAAGTAAGTTATGTTAAACTGTAGCCAGTCAGCCCCTGATAGGTGCCATATTTTTCTAAATCATATAAATCAGGTGCTGATTTTTATTTTAACTTATTTTCATTTTCTTTTCTTCTCCTTACTTTCTTTGTGTCGGTATCATACCTGGGAAACCAAAACAAATTTTTGCATGGAAAGCTTCAGAACACATGTGCCCCAAACATTTCCATTGTTAGTGTATTGTGTCACACTTGCCTGAGGTGCTTATAATTTGTTTTATGTAAAATCACTGTATGCTTGGCCTTAAAACGTACTGCACAGTTGCTGGACTGCCATGGAGAGAATATGCTTAGCGTTTTGTGTGGTAAATAAAACAGTGCAATGTCCAAAAGCCACAAAATTCAAAACTTTTCAGTGTTAATATTTGCAACGGGGTCCCATGAAAGTGGCCTGATTTCTGAACAGCTGAGCATTTGCAACTTCTCCTGAGGTCAACGAAAACTCATCTTCTCTGGAAGAGAGATGTTAAGTTTTCCGCACAGGATTTCTATGTTGAATATTAGACCTACACTACGGAAAACATTATGTACAGTTTGATGATACAAAAAACCAGGTGGATACCCACCCATTTCTATCAAATGTATCCAGATGTTTCCATGCTTGATCTCTTGGATGTATCTAATGGAATAAATTTGGAAAAGACTTAAGGGTAAATCTATGTCTAAGCAGAGTAGAAGGTAATGAAGAATCTCTTGAAAGAATAGGATAGGGAATATACCATTATGAAAGAAGCACAAGTATCACAGTATCACAGAATCATAGAATATGCTGAGTTGGAAGGGACTGCAGGATCACCAAGTCCAACTCCGGGCCCTGCACAGAACTATTCCCAATAATCACACCATGTGCCTAAGAGTATCATCCAGATGCTTCTTGAACTCCAGCAGGATTGGTGCAGTGACCACCTCCCTGGGGAGCCTGTTACAGTGCCTGATCACCCTCTGTGTGAAGAACCTTATTGTAATATCCAACCTAAACCTCCCCTGACACAACGTTGGGCCATTCCCTCATGTTCTGTCACTGGTCACCACAAAGATCAGTGTTATCCCCTTCTCTTCCCCTCATGAGGAAGTTGAAGACTGCAATGAGGTCTCCCCTCAGTCTCTTCTTCTCCAGGCTGAATAGACCAAGTGACTTCAGCTGCTCCTCATACAGCTTCTCCTAAAGGTTCTTTACCATCTTTGTTGCCCTCTTTTGGACACTCTCTAATTAACATCTTTCTTATATTGTGGTGCCCAAGACTGCACACAACATTCAAGGTGAGGCCCCCCCAGTTTGATTGGCTGGCGATGTTTTACCTGATGCCCCCCAGGACATGGTTGGCCCTCCTGGCTGCCAAGGCATTGCTGACTCATTTTCAACTTGCCATCAACCAGGACCCCCAGGTCCCTTTCTATGGCATTGCTTTTCAGCATCGCATTCCCCAGTCTGTATGTTCATCTGGGGTTGCTCCATCCCAGGTGCAAAATCTGGCAATTTCCCCTATTGCAGAAGGTTCTGCCATAAACATGTGTATAGCTTTATTGTCCTTCAGAGGCAATCCATTCAGTCAATTGGCATGGTGAGCTACCACTTTCTTCACTCTCCAGGGCAGAAGAAGCAGAGTAAGAGCATTAAGATTAGGTGGATAGCCAGCTACTACTCTCTTGTGTAAAAAGACTTAGTCAAAATCAGGGACAAGAGAGACGTGAGTTGCCGGTTGTTTGCCTCTTCACTCCTCCTCTTTGCAGATAGGAATCTAGACATTGGACTTCCCTCCTTCTGAGTAATATATACCTTTCCTCATTCTTCTGAGCAGTACATACCTTGACTCATTTCAGGCCTACTTCAAAGGCACAGAAACTAGAGGGAACACTCTCAGACCTTTCCCACTAGAGTGAAGTCATACATTCTCATCTCAGGACAGCTAAACAGTGAGTTGTCACAGCCAAGACCTTGGTAAAGCCAAGAAAGTTATTTTTTCATCTTCAAGATTTCATCAAAATTCAAGTTCATCTCAATTTAGTAATGTAAGTGAAATTACCCCCGTGGATTTTATTTAAAAATAGTTAAATAGGTACAGTATCTATTTACTGATGTACATCTACATTAATGAAAAGTAAGAGCGCCAAAAAAAAGAGAGCTCAGGTCCCAAAATATTGAAACTGATGAAAGAATAACAACGGTTCTGTTGTACTCCTATACAAAGCAGGACAAGGTGGCTTAATTGAGTTTTATTAGGCATTGTTTTCTAATCATTGATGTGACTGAACAATCAAAGATGTAAAACAAAGCTTGGTTCATATTCAGTGTATTTCCTTAAGAAAACTTAGCTATGGTACAGCATTCATGTTTAATTGGTATCTTTCCTCTCAGATAACTGTGGAATTAAGGGGACAAATAGAGCCACATTAGGTTTTCATGGCTCATTTGCATCTACATAGACTTTTGAAGTTTAATAGCATGGTGTGTCCTCCTTATAGGAGGAGATCTTCATGTCACAAAGTAACCAGTTCATGAAAGAAGTGTCCAAATAATTCAACACACGAAAGTTCAAAAGTATGGTGTCTCTCAAACATCTTTTTAGAAAGTGCTCCAGTGCTTAAGCTTTTGCACCTGTGAAATTCAAGCAGTTGTTTTAAATAAAGGATATAAGACTGAGCCTTGGCAGCTGCCATGGAGCAGACTGACAGCAGGATTACCTGCAAGGTGTGTCCCACTGGGAAAAGGCTGAGCTTCAGCAGTTTGTTCATGTCACAGCATGTGACAAAAGGTTACCAAAAAGGTAATTACTCCTGTTGTACCACAGCAGCCCTTGTGTCAGTTGGCTCTAGCAATGATAGCTATGCTTACATTGAAAAACTTCTTACTAAGCCATGATTTGTATGAGAAAATGCAGGATATGGACAGAGAAGAATCCATCACAAGAATAAGAAGATACACTGCCCTGGTTGATACCATACCAGCTGAATGTGTACTTACTGATCTCTTATTTTCTCCCTTAATTTTAAATACCAGCAATTAATAACTATACCTGAATTTTCTCGAAGTTTGTATTTGCACAGTATTTAAAGAGGAGGTAAGTTCTTTATGTACAGGGATTCCAAGAAATGAGGTAGGCTGTTGAGTCTAGAGGAATGCTAACTCCTGAAAAAGTCCTTTTTCTGGTGTTATACATGAAAGTTGGTGTGAGGCAAGACTTGGAGTTAGATCACTATTTTATGGAGCCATGAATATACAGAAAAGACACAACTTTCAGATAAGAAATCAGTTTATTGAGAGCACTGGGGCTACATGACTCACTAATTTATCTGAGTAGGCAAACAAACCAGAAAGTGTTCAAAGAATGGGTTTGGTCAATGAAAATAAAAACACAGGCTTGTTCTTCCAGAGTTCAGAAAAAAAAATCTACCCCATGAATACAGATTGCCTTGGTTTGGAATATTTATAATGAAAAAGCTGGTCAGGGTGACAGAGCTGCTGGTCTGCTTTCACATAGAGCTCAGACTTTCAAGAACTTTTCAAAGTAGTTAACATATAATTTATATTTCTTTGTGAAAAGAAAGTGAATTAGGGTTTGAGTCAAACACATGCTAATGTGTTTGTCCAAAAGACTTAATCACCGAGATAAATCACAGGAGAAATACTCTTTACCTGGTCGTCAGATTAGCCCTTTGAATGGTGGGATTTTCTCTGCCCCATTCCCTGGCAGGTACCAGTTCCATATCTGGTGAAAGTTTAACTATTTTTGCAAAATGAAGAGTCATTAACAAGACTTTGAGACTACAGAATGTCACAGTCCCCCCCAACCTTTATAGGAGGTAGCAGATGCATGTTGAGAAGGCAGAACTTAGCAAGCCTCTCAGAAGCTGAACAAGTAATATGAACTCCTCAGTGAAAGGGAGGCATCAATATTCCCTATAACGTTCTTTGAACCTCACTTCACAACTGACACTAGAATTTCTGAGAAGTTCTGGGAAATCCCACTTTGAAACATATTTTTGATCTTCCAATATAAAACAATGTCAAACTAAAACACCCAAAAGGCATAATCAAATCTTCATTAAAAATAAGGCCTCCTCATTTTTAGCAGTTTCTCATAGCTTAGTGTCCTTGTGTAGTTATAGTGTAAATACACCTGCAAGCAAGCTTTTCCCTCAGTATCTCAGAATGAGTCAGTGTCTCAGGCTTCTTTCTCCTGGGCTGGACCTCTCCACAACTACTTGTTTCTGCAGACAGACTGCACATTAAACAAGACTCAAAGTGGTGCATAAGAAAGACAAAATTATACTGTTGACAGGCAGATGCCTAGGAATGCAGCCGAGTGATACATCCTGAGTGTTATTTTCAAGCAAATATTGATTGTTGTTTGTAAGGAAATAGCACAAGATGTAAAGCTATCCCAAGAGATTATAATAATAATTTATTGCTGTCTACTTAAAGAGACCCTTTATGCAGATATCAACCATAATGCTGAATATATGTCTTGACTTTTGAATTTCTGTTTTTCAAATCAGTATTTCTTGTATGCAGGCTTTCAATAGGTAATTAACTTCGTGTGAACTATTCTCCCAAGTATGTTTCATTATAACTCCACCAAAGTGAATCTACAATAGTAGTAGTCTTAGCTTGCAGAAGGACTTAAAGGATTATCATTCCACCATGTTGGACATCTAGAGACACACACAACTAATTCTGAGAATTTTGTCTTCTTCAGTGGCTAGGTTTCCTTTTATCTGAGAGTTCAGATTATCTGACCGGGTGTTTTTCAGCACATTTCAAAGATACAGTTTTAGCTTTGTCTGATTTAGAATAGGAATGTTGTTGAATGATGAGGGAATTAATTTTGATTGTCTCACACCATGTAGGAGAAAGGTGTGAGAGTTATACGTGTCAAGCAGCTCAGAAACTTGCACATAAGATAAAGGTTTTCCACTCTTCTACTTTTAAGCATCCAAGCAACTGAGTGAGCATAAACCATAAACTCCAGACTTGACCATTCAAGTACATAGTGTAGTTTAGTGCTGCAATGTCTGAGGTGTCACCTTGGTAGAAGTCATTGAACATGTGGACTCAAAAAGTACCCCATTACTCTTTGAAGAGCTAATACTGCTTCTCATTATTCTCCTGGAGCATACTCGCAACCAAATAAGGCAGGAGGAGACATGTGACTTCCACAGGCATGTGACTTTCACTGAAATATTTTGACATCAGAGCCAATTAATACAGTTGCTTATTCCAGAACTTGAATTTGTTCGGACCATGTCCTTTGTAGTTTTGCTTCTGAACATAATTCTTCCTGATTCTCAGGAAACTTACATGAAACAAAAAGTGGACAGGAGCAGAAAGCAAATCCTTTCTTATGCTACCTATTTTAACAGGGTTTTCATTCTAGTAAGATATGCCAGGGCATAAGGTCAGGGAACGTATTTCAGTAACGGTGTCAGAAGTGCACAAGCTAAATTTTCCTTACATCTTTTGTGCACAGGATGGTTCTTACCTTTTGGCCAGAGACCACTAAACAAGTGCACAGTGCTGGGAAGATAATTTAAAAAATGGTAGGGTAATTTGTGAAGCAGTTTTACATTGCAGTAGAGATGGCATTGCAAGATACCTTTTTCCTGAGTCTCACTTGTTCTAAATCAGTTTCACTCAGTTTTTAAGTATAAAGTAACGATTTATTGCAATTTGGCTTAGATTGACGGTCAAGATACTTCCTCTCCCATCTCTTACACTGTATCTAATTACAGAAACCCTGTGCTTTACATTATTAGCACAGAGATTTTTGTGCAACTTTACAAACTTTCAGTGTTGCCCAAGTGAACTCATTACACCTCTGTAGCTTTGCACCTATTCCAACCCATCCATTCTCTGACGGGAACCCAAAAGGATTAAATAAGGGTAGAAGTTAGCTGCAGAATGTATACAACATGCTTTAGAAAGTACTCAGAGTGAATTTCAGGATAAAGCCTAAATTTGTGGAACTGGCAACTAACAAAAACATCAACCATCCATAAATCTGATATGCAAATCACTGAACAGAATGAATATCAAAAAGGCAGCTGATGTGACAAGACTTCTATTTACCATATCAAGTATCTCCACTTTGCTTGTTCTTTGTCTTTCCAACTTTTCCCCAGTTATAGGTTTCTCCACCTCTTGTTGTCAATTTCTAGCAGCTACATCATTACAATAATCAGATTATCTCCCAGGCTAGTAACTGCCTCATTGCCTTCATAGCTGAATGGAGAAATTATTACAAAAAAAGAAAGGCTATTCTTCATTCCAGGACAGAGAACAAAGAATAACAAGACAGATAGCTCTAAGGGCTCCAAAGCAGGAATCAGTGAAAAAATAACTCACAATACTTCACACAGCTAAGAACATTATTTTAATTTTACCTCTGAAGCCTGAATAGGGATCATAAAGACCCAACTGACAAGCAGAAAAATTACTTATATTGTTTATCAAGGCATTCATTTCTGCTCAGATGCCTATAGTCAACAATTGTCCTCACCTACACAGGAAGGGCAACACTCACCACTGTTCAGCTTCTCTCCCTCTGCTCCCAGACCCCATAAAAAGTATTCATATAACTTTGAGAACATTTAGTTCTTTGTTGCTTTGGACTAGATAAACCACTTACCCAAGCTAGCAACAACCTCATGCAGTTTCTCTGATGAGCTTAGATACCATGGTGACACTAGAAATATCTAGGAAGAAAGACAGAGAAATTATGAAGTTATTTCCTTGAGAAATGCTGCAGGGAAAAGTCTTATACTTTTTCTAAGATTTGATACCAAGCTAGCTGTCTCCTCTGCAGAGGGATCTGGATAGACTTGAGAGATGGACTGATTCCAATGGGATGAGATTTAACAAGGCCAAGTGCCGGGTCCTGCACTTTGGCCACAACAATGCCCTGCAGCGCTACAGGCTGGGCACAGAGTGGCTGGAGAGCAGCCAGGCAGAAAGGGACCTGGGGGGACTAATTGACAGGAAGCTCAACATGAGCCAACAGTGTGCCCAGGTGGCCAAGAAGGCCAATGGCATCCTGTCCTGTATCAAAAATAGCGTGGCCAGCAGGACCAGGGAAGTGATCCTTCCCCTGTACTCTGCGTGGGTGAGGCCACACCTTGAGTATTGTGTTCAGTTCTGGGCCCCTCAGTTCAGGAAAGATATTGAGGGGCTGGAGCGGGTCCAGAGAAGAGCAACAAGGCTGGTGAAGGGACTGGAGCACAGGTCCTATGGGGAGAGGCTGAGGGAGCTGGGGTAGTTTAGCCTGGAGAAGAGGAGGCTTAGAGGTGACCTCATCACTGTCTAGAACTACCTGAAGGGAAGTTCTAGCTAGGTGGGGGTTGGTCTCTTCTCCCAGGCACTCAGCACAAGGGGGCACGGGCTCAAGCTCTGCCGGGGGAAATTTAAGTTGAGTATCAGAAAAAAATTCTTTCCAGAGAGAGTAATCAGGCTTTGGAATGGCCTGCCCAGAGAGGGGGTGGATTCCTCATGCCTGGAGATTTTTAAACTGAGATTGGACATGGCACTGAGTGCTATGATCTAGTAAATGGACTGCAGTTGGACCAAGGGTTGGACTTGGTGATCTCGGATGTCTTTTCCAACCCAATCCATTCTATGATTCTATGATTCTATTCTATGTATAAAACACACTTTTTGCAGCAAAGACATGATAATAGCCAGCTAAGAAGTTTTCAGGAAAATTAGCTGGCATAGTTAGAGAATTCAGGGTTTTTTACTCTGTCCAATAACATAACCAAAAAATACATTATTTTTCTCTGCTCAGATGATGAGGCCAGGCTAAAGATCCATTCATCCAGCACTCCAGGCCTGCTGTGAGATGTTATACCCATTTTTTACAGAGCAGTAAGCTGAGGTGCACAGAGATGTCAGTCAAAACAAGAGCTCAAGGAAGTTTTATGGTCTAATCAGCAGCCAAAAGTGCTTCTGGGTTTTTGGGAAAGAGGTATATTTCACAATGCAAAGACTGGTCTATTTATGCAGATGAACTTGTACAAGGCAATTTTTTCAGCTGCAATGCAGAAAAGCCTTTTTTAATTTTACTTCATCATGCAGGATGTGATCATAATAACACTGAAGATTAAAGGTAGGAAATTAAGCATAGCCTCTTGGGCATTTGAACAATACTTTTCTTCTTGATTATAATAACATGAAAAGAGAATAAATTATATCATCATCATCGTTATTATTGTTATCTTCCTATCTTGATGTGAGATTTAACTATAAACTATAGTGACTAAATACAGTACTATCAAAATTAAGAATGTTACACCTGTAGTACATCACAAATCACTTAGAAGTTACAGTCAAAGGGCAGGTTCCCATTATGCAGCTCGTTTTAATTATTACTGGTCGTTATTTCTGCCTATAGAAATGTGTAGGTCTCTCACCACACAAGCAGAATTTGCTACCCTACAGCCAACTTGGGACCTCCTTTCCCTGGAATCCAGAGACATTAATATCCATCCTAGGTATTTAGTATTAGCCTACCTTTGATACTTCACAGATTTCTGTCTAGTAATTAAGGATGAAAGCCACCGGTGTCTCTCACTGAATCCAACTGTATTGGAGAATTTGCTGAGGGCTATTGTTAGGAAGAGGAATGAGGTATTCTTTCCCTATAGTGACTTGTCCAAATAGACTACCAAACCAGCCAGTAAACAGTAGGACCCTAAATTAAAGAACAGCAAATAAAGCCAGAATAAGCAAGAATTACTATTCATGGACTTGCCTACTCATCAAAGCATGGATGGATGCAGTTATGCCAATATATATAGGTGCATAATGCATGGTATGGTGTATCTAGATGCCTCTCTTACTTCATCCATACTTCATCCATACTAGAAGCTGTGCTATCACAACTATTTTGCATTAAAATATCACATTGCCAACAGAGAAAAAATATAGTAAATGCTGTGCAGGTGGAGATAAATGTGGTATTTTTCTTGTGAAGTTCAGCTGCCCAGTGACCTACCCCATGCCATCCACTATTTCAGGCTGCTTTTTTTTTCTTGTTGCTATGTGACCCTTGGCCAATTGGCAAGGAGAGTAAAGAATTATCTGGAAATTTAAAATACTAAATCTGCAGTGGTTAGAAAGGATTTTTTTTCCTACAATAGAGTTTAAAAAGAGTGTATGCAATCTGGCTGCATCTGAATGCCAAAAGAAATATGACAGCTCTTAATGCCTGGAAAAGGATTTTTTTAAAAATTATTTGATTATTTATTTCTCTCTCCTCTTTAAAAACCTCACTTTTCTTAAGGAAACACAGCTTAGGAAATCACAGTCTTCCAAACTTCTTCAGTAACTTTTGAACATGTTGCAATTTCTGAACCAATTCCAACCTAATCTGATCAAAGGCTAAAGGGCTCAAAACCTTTGTGAAAATCAGGGAATGTGTGAAGGAAAAAGATCAAAATTAGGACTGCTGTGATTGGAAAGGCTGAAGCAAAACCTCAAGCTATTTGGTACATTTGCTGTGGCATATGCATCTCCAGATTTATCACAATACTTGCCTTTCATCATCATGGGTCTTGGGGTGGCTCATGTGGCTTTACAGTGGTGAGTGGACAGGAGAAGGTACTGAAATGCTGTACTCAGATACCAAGGCTGGTTTAGTTCAGCTGCTTGTGGAGTAACTTCACTTATTTCCTACATTCAACTCCTGCCTGGCACTCTTTCTTTCCTAGAATAAAATAAATAATTCACTGTCATTTTCATTGCTATTGGTCTAGTCAGATTCATGGCTAAGAGCTGGAAAAGGTAAATCTCCAGGAAATATGGGGCCTTTGACTAAATGAACAAATTAGGCCAAATTAATGAGGACAGATTATTCTGCTGAACTCAGAGAGAAGCTCTTCATGACAGGACAGAATTTTTTCTGCCTTTTCTAAAATTTCCTTTTCTCTCTCCTCTTTTGATCAATCCTTATCAAACAGTTTCTCTTTCTTCTTATAGCTGCCTTGCCAACTCAGTCTCACCTCAGGACCACGGCTCTCTCCGCCATCACATTATAGGGAAGATCTAGAGAAGCAAAGATAGTTATTTTGCCAGTTTCTCATGAGTCTAGTTCACTGAACATGGTTTTGCACCCATGAAATAATTAAGTTGAAGAGGGGAAACTATCAGAAGTAAAAATGAGTACTTTTGGTGGAATCTTTCATCCTAAAGGTAGGACAGGAGGGAATTTCTGGTGGAGATGATTACTACTGGGATAGAGGGCAGTAAATAAACTTTAGACAGAGAATACTTCTAAAATACTGATACTTTTTCCTTAGCTCCAGACATGTACATGTGTACAAATGGGTTTTTTGCTTTCTTTCTTCATGCCTAGACTGTTTTTCTTGCACACAGTTTAAATGCAGCTTTCTTCACAGGATAACTCCTATCAGGGCTGTTTTCATTTTGTTTGTTTGGTTTGGGGTTTTTTTTTCCTATACCAGATTGTAAACTGTGAGGATTATTAAGGGGTTTTGAGTTAAGAAAGACCTTTGGAGCTGCAGGCAGTGTCTGAGGCCTTGTAGCTGGTACTTTTTGGTACAGAGATGAGAATACTGAAACTGAATTTGTCCTGTGAGAAAAACCAGCAGGCTGGCAAAACCAAAATGAGATAAGGAGGTTTTGGGAGAAGCTATCTATGAGAAAGGAATGTTGAAGAGAGAAATTTCTCACAGGAGAGAGAACATCTGAGCAAAGAGTGACACCCAATTAGAAGCTTTAATAAAGTTTATGGACGCTGCTATTCAACCAATGGGAGGTGGCCATAGGGGAGATTTTACAATATATATTGTGTAACTTGTAGTTAAAGTGTGCTTGCCTTCTATTTTTTTTCCTTTTTCTTCATGGAGTGATTTAACAAATTATCTCATGTGTGACACCTGCGAGCTGTGTCCCTCCTTGGCCACCACAACCTGCTGTGCTAACCACAATAAACCCTAGTTCATATTCAAAAACTGTATTTTTGAACACTTGAATCTGAAACCATAGAAGCTGAAGCCATTTTAATAATCTTTTTCTCAGTTAAAAAAAATCTAATACATTTATCTCTCAGTGCAGCATCTGAATTCAGGCATTTCATAGAATCACAGAATCATAGAATCGATTGGGTTGGAAAAGACCTCCGAGATCATCAAGTCCAACCCTTGGTCCAACTGCAGTCCATTTACCAGATCATGGCACTCAGTGCCACGTCCAATCTCAGTTTAAAAATCTCCAGGGATGGTGAATCCACCACCTCTCTGGGCAGCCCATTCCAATGCCTGATTACTCTCTCTGTAAAGAATTTTTTTCTGATCTCCAACTTCAATTTACCCCTGGCAGAGCTTAAGCCCGTGCCCCCTTGTCCTATTGCTGACTGCCACATTCTGGGAAAATGGCTTATAGGGCAGGGCTTGGAGGGAAAAACTTCTCTTCAGACTAGCACGGAAAAGGAAGGAGGAACGAGAAACTGAGCAGCACGGAATCGCTGTGCCATTTACATCAGAGGTGCGCAGCGGGAACGCAAAAGGCCGGGGCGCTCCCTCCCTGCTGCCGCCTCCGAAAGTGTCTGTGGGCGCAGACGGCGCCGCCCCGCGCGAAGGACGACGGCCCCGCGCCTACAGCTCCCATCAGCCCGAGCGCGGGGCTGCCC
>VWZD01006501.1:342809-370984 GCA_013396695.1 Sakesphorus luctuosus
CGGGGCGGGCGGGCGGTGCCGGGGCGCGGCCCCGCAGCGCTGCCCGGCCATGGAGCTCTACGGGCGGAGCTGCCGCCCGTTCTGGCAGGGCGTGACGTGCGGCGGTGAAGGCCTCCTTCATTCGAGAGGGCTGTGGTAACGCAGTGCACATGGTGTTAAGCCTCACTTTGGTACTGCACTTATCTCTTGATGCTGTGTGCATTAGAAGGCAAAAAAGAAATATGTCCAGAATCTTGCTCAGTAGTACACAGGGACTCTGGAAATACGGAAATGGTTTCACATCCATTGAGTATTGGTAAGGACTAGGTGCATCAGGATCATCCATGGTCCTTACAGAGCCTGTCTCAAGAAGCAGTTTTGGATTACTAAGAGGACACTTGCCCAATATAACAAACGCAAAAGGAAATTACTAGATAATCAGAGAAAAATTTAGGAGGGCATCTGGTCCAATGCTGCTGCTCTTGCTCCTCCTTAAAGCAGGGCCAGCTCAATCGGTTGGCTCAGGGCCTTATCTAAACCAGCTTTGAATACTTGTGCGTATGAAGATTGTCCCTAAGGTCTCTCTGGGCCTCCCTTCCAAGGTGTGACCACCTTCGCAGTATTTTTTTTTTCCTAGTGGCTAATCAGAAGTTTTGTTACTGCAGGTTGGGTCAGTTGCTGCTCACCTTCTCCTGGGGTACCTCTGCTTTCTATGTATAATGCCCTTCAGTGTTTACAGAAAACAAAGCTCCCATCCCTCTTTAGCCTTCTTTTTGTAAGACTGAATAAGGTGGTTCTTTTAGCCTTTCCTCATGCATCCTGTTCTTTGGTTCCCTATTTTGGGCTCTGAGGAGCCCCAAACCAGTCACAGGACTAGAATGAAGGACTCAGAGTTGCCTAAATAACCACTTTCCTGCAGCTGTATTAAGACAGCCTGGGGCCTGGAGGCAGCCTTTGCTATGAGCATGTGCTGCTGACTAGGGTTCAGCTCTCTGCCTGCCAGGACACTTGGGTGTTTTTTCATAAAGCTGCTCTCTAGCCACTTGCTTAGTCCCCACCTGTACTGTTGCTTGAAGTTATTCTGTCTCAGGTGCAGGATGTTGCATTTGCTGTTGTTGAGCTTCATTACATTAGTAGAGGGAGAATGGAGACCCTGTGAAGAGCAGTTATGACTGGAATACAGGCATGGCCAAAAGGCCTGTAGCTAAGGCTTTGTGTGTCATAGGGACTAGTCAATAGGATTAAAACCTCCATTCTTGTGTCAAGCAGGGAGCAAATTTTACATTGAAGATATTTCGATCTAACTGTCCCTGTACTCTCACAGAAAAGCAGTAATAAAGCAAAGACCCTTCATCTGAAGTGCAACTTCGTTAAAGTGAAAATCTGAGTAGTTAAAGTGAGACTATGCTTTATTTTATAAATTACATGGCAAGACATTCTGCTGCCTTATCATTAACAATAGGGGAAGGAGGAGTTTTGTACGTGGAATAAGAGGAGGGAAAAAAGCAGATATGGCACTAGAACTAATGAAGATATTGAATTAGGTTATAGTGTATTTGTGGGGTCAGACGTAAGTGTAACCTGGCAAAAAGTTCAGCCATGAGCATTACCTGTTATTGTTGCTAGAAGAAGCAACTCATCCTGTCCTTTCTTGCTGTCCCTGATGGGATGGTCAGCCTTTCTAAAACTAATAATACTAGAAACATCCTAAGTGGGAAAAAGTCAGCATGGTTGCTAAAGTCCAACTTTTTTTCCACCATAGGTGTTTATTCTTTTCTCTGCAATAACTCATCTTTGTACTAGCATAGCCTGTGCCATCACAGAGCAAACTGGCTTGTAGGTGTGATCCTGCTGAAAATAAACTCTTTTGTTTTGATTGGTGTTTGGTTAGAGAGATTAGATCCTTAATTTCTTTTAAGGCCTTGCAGTACATGTATTTGGGCTGGTGCAAAGCAATTATGTGGTAGGGACAAGGGCAAAAAAATGGGCCAGGAAAATAGTTGAAAAGCTTTTGGCAGGCACTGTGGATTGGTGCTGGTGTTAATTGGCCTTGGTAATGTATTAAGAATGAAAACATAGTTTGAAATGAAAATAAATCTCTAAACACTGAAGTTAATGTGGGAGAGCCAGTTACACTCTAGAGTGTGAAATTATTCATCCAGTAGTAGCTATTTTTAGTTAATTTTTTCTAGGCAGGGGTAACACTGTATGATTAAAACACTCTGATGCTCAAAAAAGGCAGAAGATTTGTCCTTTTTTTTACAAATTGTCCTGATACAGCCACACTGCCACTGCTAATTGTGTTATAAATGATGATAGATTTTTTTCCTACTGAGTTTGGGGTGGAGGGTTTGTTTTGTATTTATTATTGTTTTAGTTTCTTCCTTTGCCAACAGAATAAAACTGACACAGTTTTACTTGTTTTCCGGCTGCCCCGTCACCTTAGGTAGTGGGAAAAGTGACTGAAAGGAGTGGTCTTGCTCAGAGACCTGCTCTTGTCTCTGTGCTCACTTGCTACACTTCAACTTTGCTTACACTGCCTTATTGTTCAAGGCATTCAGGGTGCATTTTGCAATACTTTGAGGTGGTGTCTTGGTTGCATCAGAGGGAGGGGCGTCTTCACATCAGAGTAGCTACCTCTTAATTGCTGTCTTAATGTAAGCAGCCTGGTCAAGGAGGGGTGCAGATATGTTTGACTTCAGTAAAAATAGACAAGAACAACCTATGCCAGGCTAAAATGTTTCCTGTGTGATTGATTTTATACCACAGTGTTACCTCATACAATAAAAAGAAAGAAAAAAAAGGTAAGCCAATTTTACATTAGATGCTAGTGGTTTTGTGTATAGACTACTCTGTAAGACAAAGTTCCAGAGACATTTCTCCTAAGTTTAAGAGGTCTCTGCTCTTCCCTACCCACTTGTTTTTTCCCCTCTGTGCTCCAGGCATTGGTCTTTCAGTTGGTTTTATGATTATAGCAGGACCACTTTGTAACCTGTGTTAATGAAATACTGTGATCTTTAAAACCCATGTTGAAAGAACTCTGAATATGTTGCTTTTCCCCCCCGTTAATTTAAGTCATTTGATTGATGTGACTTAGATGCAGTCCATCAGCATTGATGAAGCAGGCTGGAAACAAGTGGCTCTGAAGGAAGGAGGGCAGCAACCTCCTAAAGCAGCTTTTCCAATAGAAAAATTGCAGTATGGAAAACCCACCACTAGCTTGTAAGTGGATCAGAGACCATCTCAGTAACATGTAACACTGCCTGCAATCAGGCAATGGTTTTTATGTGGTAGCTTGCAGCAATCCATAAAATTGGCAGTAGATTTATCTGATAAATTTAGCAGTGTCTTGTGGTGTGTAAAGTCTGAAACTTTCACAAATGCAAATGGCATATAGCAAGGGAAACACTTCAGGTACTTCTGTTTAATGTTGGTTTTAAAATGTTGAGTGTTTTTTTTAATAGGATAATACTAGATAGTAAGAATAATTTTCTATCTACATAGTTTTCGGTTTAGACAACAGCTGTGGCTGAAGTCTGAAGACTAGTATGCTGTTTTCATGATTCCAGATGGTAAGGAGACTTCTAGCGTGGTCTTCATGCTACAGACTTTGGGTTCTGAATTACACAGTTTCTAGGGGCTGTAGTACTAAATTCAGGTTTGACATATGCAAAAGAATCATTGAATCACCTGGATTGAAAAAGACCTGAGATCGTCAAGTCCCATCCCTGATCCGCTACCACCATGGTTACTAGAGCTTGGCACTCAGTGCCTCATCAGTCTCATCTTAAAAACTTCCAGGGACAGAGAATCCATCACTTCCCTGGGCAGCCCATTCCAATGCCTGATTACCCTCTCTGTAAAGAATTTCTTCCTAATATCTAACCTAAACCTCCCCTGGCAGAGCTTATGACCATGCCCTCTTGTCATACTGACAGTTCCCTGGGAGAAGAGACCAACCCACACCTGGCTACAACCTCCAGGTAGTTGTAGAGGGTGATGAGGTCTCCCCTGAGACACCTCTTTTCCAGACTAAAGAACCCTTGTGTTCAAGCCCCTTCACCAGCCTTGTTGCTCTTCTTTGGACCTGCTCCAGCACCTCGACATCCTTCCTGATCTGAGGGGCCCAGAACTGGACACAGCACTGAAGGTGTGGCCTCACCAGTGCTGAGTACAGGGAAAGAATCACTTCCCTTGTCCTGCTGGCCATGCTGTTCCTGATCCAGGCCAGGATGCCATTGGCCTTCTTGGCCACCTGGGCACACTCCTGGCTCATGTTGAGCTTCCTGTCAATCCAGACCCCTGGGTCTCTTTCCATCTGGCTGCTCTCCAACCACTCTGTGCCCAGCCTGTTAGCGCTGCAGGGGGTTGTTGTGGCCAAAGTGCAGGACCCGGCACTTGGCCTTGTTGAACCTCATCCCGCTGGAATCAGCCCATCTCTCCAGTCTGTCCAGGTCCCTCTGTAGAGCCCTCCTGCCTTTCAGCAGATAGACACTCCCCCCCCAACTTAGTGCCATCTGCTAATGGTGGACTCAATCCCCTCATCTAAATCATTGATAAAGATATTAAACAGAACTGGACCCAACACTGACACCTGGGGGACACTACAGCTGGTGACCGGCAACCAGCTGGACACAGCCCCGGTCACCAGCACTCTCTGGGCCCTGCCATCCAGCCAGCTCCTAACCCAGCAGGGAGTGCCCCTGTCGAAGCCGTGGGCTACCAGCTTCCCCAGGAGTATGCTATGGGAGACAGTGGAAGTCCAGATAGACACATCCGCATCCACCACGTGGGTTACTTGATCATAAAAGGAGATCAGGTTGGTCAGACAGGACCTGCCCCTCCTAAACCCATGCTGGCTGGGTCTGATCCCTTGTCCATCCTGAAGGTGCTGTGTGATTGCACTCGGAATGATCTGCTCCATAACCCTGCCAGGCACAGAGGTCAGGCTGACAGGTCTCTAGTTTCCTGGGTCCTCCTTGCAGCCCTTTTTGTGGATCAGTGTGACATTCACCAACTTCCAATCATCTGGGACCTCCCCAGTGAGCCACTGTTGGTAAATGATGGAGAGCGGCTTGGCAAACTCTTCCACCAGCTCCCTCATCACCCTTGGGTGGATCCCACCTTTTTTCTCATTGTAGAGAAAGAGAAGAAGTTGTATTTTTAGAGCAGGGTCAGACTTCTCTAATATATTTGAGCTTGCTTTCTAGAGTAGAAGCTTTCTAGAATAATCTGGCCTCTTATAAACATAAGTAATTATGTTGATCTGTTTCTAGCAAGGGAATTTCATGTTGTTGTGGATCTGTTGTACAGAATATTAGCAAATGTATCTTAGGGATCAAAAGTACTTTATTTATTTTTTAAGAGGAGAAAGATAAGTTAATGTGAAAAAGAATATCCCTAGACTTATGATTTTTGTTTCTTATGCAATATAGCTTGTAATATTATGGTTTTAATTTCTATTATTCTACACAGAGTGATGGAAAGATGCAACAAATTTTGATAGCACTGCTCTTCATTTTCAGTCTCTCCTATATTGTGTATTTCTTTGTTTTGGATTTTTCTGTCTAAAGTAGAAGACCTTGCTGAGTTATACATTCGGATTCAAGGTCGGCTGTCTAGTTCTTAGTTATCCCTTAATCTTACTGAAGTGGATGGAATTCAGGCAGATAAGGTTAAAAAATTAGAAATTATCCATAGCAAGTCCTTAATATCCTACCTATTTGCCTGTTTGTGTCAGGAAACTTTTCAAAGTCTTAGTGGAACTTCTATTACCTTTGGCAGCCAACCATTAGGAAATCTATATGAGGAACCTGGAGAAGCAGAATAGGTTGCCAGGGGGAGTGTGCTGGGATATGTAAACATAAAACATAACTTGGGAGCTTTACAGCTTTGTTACTTATTGATGCTGAACATTGTAATTCACAATTAGAAGCTTCCACACCTTCAGTACAAGTTACTTGCATGAACAGTTTGTCCCTAATGTCATCTTCTAAAGATATTTCTTAATATTACTAAAATTGGGAAAACAAGCAGTCTGGGAAAAACACCCCAAAACTGGAAGAAATGGAAAAATATACTCTGTGTGTATTTCCTGCCCATTTTACACTTGTAAGAGTGTCTCAGTCATTTCTAAGTTCATGTATAGCTAGTCACCATGAATGACCTCACATTTAAGTGTGCTTGTGAACTGTGGCAGTCTGTGATCTGACATTCTAGAAGTATTTTGAGGCTTAGGAGATTTTCATTCTTATTGGGAGTGATTTCAATTTTAGTTTGAGTAATCAAAGGAGTTGGTTCTCTCTCAACAGATACTGTTTTTCTCCCATTAGTGAGGTAGGACCTTACACCCCTTCCAGGTGACCAGCTCAATACACTGATTGATCTCTGACAATGTGGGAGCAATGAGGGTGATTTAAATAGCTTGTGATTGTGTTTTCCCAACTTGCTCATTCTTTGGAAACAGTTGAAGCCATTTTTCTTTAGCTGTCTGCTGCAGTCCAGGAGTACCATATATTCTGATTTGATGGGTTGTTTAGTTTGTAGTGAAGGTGATAATTTTCTGGAGTATTCTGTAGAAGTGGTAGTCATAGTCCTGGAGGGATAAAAAAGACATGCAGATGTGACACTTACGGACATAGTTTAGTGGTGGACTTGGCATTGCTGGATTGATGCTTGAACTCAATGATTTTAAAGGTCTTTTCCAACCTTAATGATTGAATTGTAAGTATAAGATGACTTTCAGCTCCAGAACTTTGGTGCATACATAATCTTTTCTGCTTCTCTAACTCCCTAAATGCAATTAAGTTTTATATCAGACCACTGTTATTTTCTTTTTGTGCCTTAAGAAAGGAAAATACGCTTTGCTTAATGGGCATAACTGTCTATGCTATCAAGCTGAGAATAACAGTAAGTTAAAAAAAAGAGTCTACTTATTGAAAACGGTGAGTAAATATTTTTTTGTTTCTTTCTCCATTTTTTACTTCTTTTAGCTGCCAGCTTGTGGGGCCCATATAAGGATATATGGCAGACTGTAATGAATGCCATTTGGAAAAGGCAACCTGAAGCTGTTCATCGTCTTGACCAGGTTTTAAAGAAACACAAGTCTGACTTCATCTCTCTCTTCAGAAATCCGGTACTAGACTAATGATTTCTTGTGGAACGAGTTGGGGAGTTGATGATTTAATCAGTCTTACAGTGTTGTTTTGCATACCATTTAGACCCTGACCATTCTTTCCATTCTGCATTTTTACAGTATATAATGCAGATGTGCCATACTAGTCTTGTTCTGCTGTAAGAATACAAATAGCTTGAATAATACTTACTATTCTGCATATTCTACAGGATAAATTTATCTGTGTTGTATTTTTTTTCTCTCATTGTTTGAATGCTATTTTGAATGTATACTATTTAATATATTTTAATAGTAAAAGTATCTGATGTTCTATCAGTCACCTATTAGCTTTTTTTTCATTATCGCGTGTCTGAAATAAAGCACCAAACTATTTTGTCTGGTTTTGGTCCATGCTCCTATTTCAATCAGGTTAATGGACACACAGAATAGGTGAACCCATGAATTTAAAAATTACAGAATGTTGTGTTAGGAATGTCAGGTAATGTGAAAAAGCTCACTGTTTCCTGGCTGATGGATCACAACTAGAAACATGTTTTCTTTCAGTGGTGTTACTTCTGCAATACTAGACAACTCTTTTAGCTGATAGGTCAGAAAATTAGACCCAGCTTTGTTGATATATTTTAGCATCTCAGTTTAATGGAAAAAGAATGATGTAGAAAATAGCAGTTGGGAGTAATGCAATAGTTGTGATCAACAACCCAGATGTTTTTCATTGAGCTGATAAAAATTTCTGTTGAGAATTATATCAAATTTTACTTTCAATCTCCATTAATCTTAGTAAAATAAGAGCACATTGTATAAGATTATTTTTTGTATGTTCTCAAAAAGACACCACTGCTGTGTGTGAAGCATTTTTAGAATGTCTTTACTATCTCTGTGTTTAAAAACACTGTGTTTGTTTTATGGTGACAACCTAACCTGTTAAAACAGTATTTGTGAGGAAAGATTGTTGTGTAAATCTTTATTCAGTATTGATCTTGCCATTTTGAATCACTTCCGAAGCTTGCTTCTCTTGCAGCCAAAGAATGTTCAACAGCATGAGAAAATTCAGAAAGCAAGTACAGAAGGAGTTGCTATCCAGGGTCAGCAAGGAACGAGGCTCTTGCCAGAGCAACTCATCAAAGAAGCCTTTATCCTCAGTGACCTCTTTGATATTGGAGAGTTGGCAGCTGTTGAACTCCTTCTAGCTGGTGAGAAGGAAAGATATTTAAGAGCTGGGAAAATACAGCTTAAATAGGGCCTTCTTATTTAAGTGTATGCTTAACGTGAATGCATGATTCAGTGAAGGCCTTGGCTTCCTAACATAGAAGGTTCTTAAAAAGAAATGTACTCTCACTGTAATGTACTACAATAGCAGTGTTCTGAACCTTAATATTCATACACACTGCTAGTGCAAAAGGGGGAATATTTTGAAGAGGTTTTATGATTTTCTTTCTCTATAACTGAACTTAAACATCATTTAAAATACTTGAGTGTTTTTCTATAAAGCAGTGTAACAAATATTGGTTCTTCAATCTATGTATTAGCTATACATTGATATGTGGCTCTATTTGGATCATAATCTAATAACTGATTAGTAGGAGAAGTATTCTGCAGAGTGACACGTTCTTTACACATAGAAGATGGATTTTAGAGTTATTAAGATGTAATTGTTAATTATCATTACTAGCTACTTTTCATCATTTAACTTAAAAAAAATCAATGAAGAAGTAGCTTGCAAATTTTTCAGCTTCAGAAAGCCATCTTCAAGTCAGGCTCTTTTTATTTTCATTTTGAATTTTTAATGTAAGTTCAGGCAGAAAATTTAATTTTGAATAAAATGATATTTTGATGATAATCAGCTTGGATTGATTATTAAGATGGATACATATCAGTCGCAGATACCATTTGGACTAGGATGTGTCTGCCCTTGCACATTTTTTTATAATTTTTGGATGTTTTAATTGTTGAATATTAATAATAGCACCCAAAATATCTGTGATTAAAGTGCTAAAACAAATCAGAGTGAGAGTGAATAAACACAGCTACTTTGAATGCTGTATTTGTATTTCAGTTAGAAATACAAAGATAGAGAGAATGTTAACAAAGTGCTTATGTTCACCTTTTCTGTGCATTTTTCTTTCCCTAGGAGAACACCAGCAACCTCATTTTCCTGGCCTTACAAGAGGTCTGGTGGCGGTTCTGTTGTACTGGGATGGGAAAAGGTGCATTGCCAATTCACTACGAACCCTCATCCAGTCACGCCAAGGCAAGACGTGGACATTGGAACTCAGGTCTGTATTGAGGTGATGAGCTGATCAAAGCTCTTTGTTTTGAGTGCCTTTAGGACTAATTAGACTAAAAGGAATATGTATATTCTCAAATTTGTTTGTTTCTCATAACCTGATGCATCTGCTTTCACATTCTATTTTAAGCATAATATTAAATTTTGTTGCAGATATTTTTATTGGCTTATAGGGATATTGGTTTTACTTTCAGTTCTTTCGTGCTACTTCACCTTTTGGCAGTGTTTTGTTTCAGACACCCTTGCAGTTGGTGTTGCTCTAACTGGTGGTGATTACTCAATATTTGTGAACCTTGCAATGTTATGATTCCTTGTGTACTGCAAAACCAGAGAATTGGGCTCCTGCCTTTATTTAAAGGAATGCGTTATCTACTGGTGAACATTGTTTGCTAGTGTTTTTCACCCTGAAAAAGAAAGCAGTACACACTGCTTACTTCCAGTGCACAGTGATTCATTGACTACAGAAAGATGAAAAGATGTGTTCTAGTGTAAATGTAAATTCTGAAGCATAACATAAATTATTACATTAGAACTAGCTCCACCACTCAATAGAGTTTAGTATCTGGACAACTGCATTTATTAGTATGAAAGAGTCTGTGAGCTTGTGAATTGTGTGTGTCTTATGTTTAGTACTTCCAGCTTTTAATAGAAATCCTGATTGGCTGATCTCTGTTGTATTTTCATATTCCATGTTCTTGAACCTGGTTACCTAAAGACTTTGTTTCCATTCAGCATCATGTTTTGAGAGGGCACTGCTTACTGATTATGGTGCACGTCTTTATTTTCTGTATATAATTTATTTGTATATTTTTTTGTCACCAAATATGTTTAATGGAATTCATTATTTTAGACTTCCTTTGTGACTGGGAAAATATGATTAATTGTTATTAATTGTTAAATTTATATTCTTTCTGTTATAGTCCAGAGTTAATTTCCATGACAACACGCTTTACAGATGACTTAATGGAGCAGGGTTTGACTCAGAAGATCCTTACACTTGTGTCTCAGATTGATTTGAATAATGAATTTGATAAACTCCAGAGAGAGCGAGGGTTGGGCAGTGAGAAACATCGGAAAGAGGTAAAGACTCAAGAGTGTGAATATTTTGCTGTATTACTGAAAAGGTTAGAATGCAGTTAGACTATAAAGAGTTCTCAACCTCTGCAAGGTCTGTTACTGTCTGAGAGATCACAGTAACTACTCCACAGCTTGTGCAATAGGAGTGTAGGATCCAGATTGCTTCCTGATTTCTGTTTTGCTGTTGCTTCCACATGCTGGATCAACCTTATTTTTAGTGAAGAAGTATAACCAAGGACAGTAAAAAAGTAAGCACAACACTTACACTATGTGTAATTTTAAGAAAAAATTCACACTGACTGCTGTAGCGTATTTTTTCTAGCAGGAAGATTGAAAACATTATTGTTTTGATTTGTGAACTTCTTTCTAATGGGTGATCTGTCTAAAAATTTTTCTATGTAATAATAAGTTAATTTTGTTTCCACCAAATAAAGAACTAGTTTGACAGTTTTACTGTTAACCTAGAAACTTGGTAAAGAATATCCTTCTCATTTATGTTAAATTATCTTAATTGACCTTAATTTTACCTTAAAATCTATTTAATGCTTCATTTTAGGTGGAATACCGTATTCCCTCTGTATTCATTAGAACTATTATTCCTCTGGAGTCTGTACACAAATCTCTGGCTATGTTAAATGTTGAAAAGTTTATATCACTGTGAATAATTTTTTACAGGAGATACAATGTTTATAGCACTTTCTTTTTTATTTAGCTGGGTACAGAGGATATAGGTTAAGAATGTTACTAGAAACTCATAATTTAGCTAAATAAAATACAGGTTTACAAAGACCATTATGAAAAGCCATAAATGCCCTTTATTTTTAATCCTAACTTCTACTGTTTTCATAAGACTCAGTGCAGTTAAAGCTCAGCCTTGGGGGGAGAAATGACATTAAATGAGATAAATGTTTGAAAACAGGTAATTTAGGTGTACCTTAGAAAAAAGACAAACTTTATTTTCAAGAGCTATTGTGCTTAATTGTATTGTAGCATACAATAATCTGCCATGTAAAAAGAAAAACACTATTTTTAGTAGGACAGTACTTGATAGCCTTTATGTTGGGCTTGATATTTGTTCAATATGTAATTTAATTTATGTTTATATTCTAAAGTTGATTTCTAATGTTAACTATTTCTCATATTTCTCAATATCTTACAAGTTAGGTGTTTGTATAGCCAGTTGAGGACATCCCTTTTTGGGTAAGGGAAAGACTGTGACCTTATCTGGAAATAACTGTCAGGGCAGTTTTGTAATTGGAGACGGGAAAAGTGACTTTTGTGTGATACATTTACAGCTGTAAAGGTTTGTTGTAGATTCATGTCTCCTGACCTTGACAGGGCAGCTGGTTTGCATGTAGTCACATTCCCAGGTATCTACTCGCACCTCACATGAAATATGTGGGAATATGAATGCAGTTAACAAGCAGCAGAAGTGTACATTTTGTTCTTTAGCAATTAAACCCTACATTTTCTGTGGCCGCTGTCTTTAGAGTAATTTTTAACTTAACCTGATCATCGTGATTGACTGAGGTGGACAAATTTGAACATGTTATGAGAATATCTACGTTCACTGTTTTTCTATTTGATTTTTCTTCTAAAGGTTTCTGACCTCATTAAAGAATGCCGACAATCCTTGGCTGAAAGTCTGTTTGTCTGGACCTGTCAGTCACCACTGAGTAAGGATGACACGCTAATCCTCATAAGTTACCTGGAGAAGGTAACAGTGGAAGCTGATGGCTCCTTGGACGGTGTGAACTTGTCTCTTCTCATGGCTCTCCTTTACTGCTTTGATGTCAGCTTTCTGGAACAAGGAGCAGAGGATCGTGAAGGTAATGCTGGCAGGTTTCCCAGAGATTACATTGTACAGATGGATAAATTGTTATTGAAATAATTTTTTTTATTGATCGGTAACAAATTGATAGGATTTTGAATGTTTGTTTTCAAATTCATTGACTGGGTATTGGTTTTGTATTTGTTTTTGTTGTTCTTCAAGATTTGATGCACCGGCTCCCTCTGCTAGCAGAAAGACAGTACATAGCAACGATACACACTCGTCTTCAGGAGTCTCAGCCTTGGAAATTACCAGGCCTGCAAGCTACTGTTAGATTAGCCTGGGCACTGACACTACGAGGAATATCCCAATTATCTGATGTGACAGGTAAATTACCCCTAAAGTGCAGTTCTTGCACATTAGTATTCAGCTTGCAAGGGGTGTAAGTCAAAGTATCTATTACCTGTTTGAAGTGTTAGTATTTACCGTTATGATAAAATTACCATTGACACTCCTTAAAGCTTTCTCAGTATGCGAGTTTGGTTGTCAGGAATTGAATTGCTCTGAAATGTACACAGACTCAGAGGGAAGTAGTTATTAGACAGTAATGTTGCATAGTGTCTCATTGAAGTGGAAGAGATTTTCAGGTACTGGAAAACTCAGATATTGTGTTTTCAGTTTTAGTATCATTTGAGCACTTGAATTAAGAATAGATTTCTGATTTTGTTTTTTTTACATCTGTAAATGTCAAACCTCAGTATCTTGACAGGATGAATCTATTTATAATTTTCTTTTTTCCTTTCTGAACTTCACAAACTTTCCAGGCTTCCTACTTGATCAAAATTGAGTATCCTCCAGAATATCTAATAAAGAAAATGCAAACATTATAATTTAGTGTTTAATTAAGGTTGGTTTGTGATCCTTAGTTCACTGCCATAGATTTTTTTTGGGTAAATGGATTATGCACTTTAACACTTACTAAAGCAGAAAGTTAAGGTCATCACCCTGCCATTAAGTTGTCTTTTTCCAGTCTAGTGTTTTCCTGTGTGGTAGAAAAAACACAGTTGAAGAAGCATGTACATTTGTGTGTCAGCTGAATATCCTGAAACATGTTTTGCTTGGTAACAGATTATTGTTATTTAATTTTTTTCCGCTTGTGAATTTTGTTCCCCAGCTCTTGCAGAATTCACTGAGGCAGATGAGGCAATGGCAGAGCTGGCCATTGCTGATTATGTCTTCCTGTTCCTGACTGAATCTGTTGTGGGGTCTGAAAATTTCTACCAAGAGGAATTTTACATTCGCAAAATTCATAACCTTGTCACAGACTTCCTTGCACTCATGCCAATGAAGGTGAGTTGTTTGTGTGAATAGCAGTTACTGAGAAACGTGGGCATCTCTTCTGTGTTTCTAACATTTGGACAGGTAGCATAGAGACATCACCTTCAGCCTGAGGTCCTGCAGTTCAGAAAACTTTTTCACTTTATAGAAGCCATAATGTTCGGGGTTTGTTTTCTGTGCTGAAGTAGAATGTGATTTTTGAAAAATTTCAGTGTGGTGAGATTTACAAAACAAGTTTTTGTGGTGTTTTACATGATTAAAATTTAAATGAATTCTGAAATTGATGGCTGTGCATATGGGTATTGATCTTTTGTTGATTTTTTTTCTTTTGATGCAGACAGTAGTGTAACCTAATTTAACTCAGAGTTTTTGTCTCTCATTTTTACTTTATTCTTATACTATTTAAGGGGAGGGATTTTGCTTTTTCAGTAGTATCAATTCTTGGGAAAATAAGCAACCATTTTCAATAGAGCAGCAGAAATGCTATAAAAGGGTTTTAAAAAAAGTTTGAAGCAATTTCAACAGTTTCATTTGTGCAAGATCTTGTAATTAGACATGGAAAATCAAAATTCTGTGAAAACTCTTAATTGATGGAGGCTTTATTTTGTGACCTTCATTATGTTGAGCTGTTAGAGTTGCCAAATAATTACTTCTTTAAATGGGCAAAAAGGAAGATTTAAACCCAGATTTTTTCACTGTAACATCACAGAATGTGAACAATATTGGCAGGAGAAACAATATTTGAGCCTCAAGAATCTTTGAGGGCATATATGAACATGTTGTACACAGCTTTTAGGTTTAATCATAGTTTATTTATAATCTGTCTGTGTTGCATGTTGTTTTCTCCAGATGTCTTTTAAACCCACAGAATATCCATAAAACAAGTATAATGTCACTTCCAACAGGTTTATATTGATAAATTGCAGGTATCTTTCTGCTGCAGTGGCAGCCTGCACACAACACTTAGCACATTAACAGGCTTTGGACATCCTCTGAGGGCTGCACACAAAGGAGTTTTCTAATACAGACACAATAGCTCTTAGGAATCTTTTGAATATATGGGGTCTGTGTAAGGTGGATTATGTGAAATTTCCTTAAACAATCAGGTGCAAACAGGTGTTGAACCTGGAACTTCTTTTGAGGCAGTTTGTTGGATGGTGTTGCTTTATGAAAGTTGAAGTGTCTCCCTGCAATGATACCAGTTTTCTTAAAAAGATATATGGTAGATTTTTGAATGAAAGGGGAAGAGCTGGAGACTGACCTTGGCTGAGGTTTCTACCATACTAGATATAGAATAGATGTCACCAGTCTCCTGTATCCACAGAACTGCTTGAAAATCCCAGGCTGTTGCTTCATTTGTTGGTATATCTTATCTTCATTGCATTATAGAACTGGATTCTTTATCCCTGGGAAGAGTATTTCTTTTCCGTTTCAGGTTTTTTTCTTGCTTTGGCTCAGATTTGCAGTTAATTGTAGCCAATGCCTGAATATGAAGAAAGATTTTCATTACAAGCAGGATTTTGTAATACAGGATATTAGCCAAAATCAGACTGTTGGCTTATATTCCAGTTTGAGAGAGGCCAGTACTAGTTGTTTCACAGGAAAGACTTCTTTAGGAGGCGATTGAAACATACTCTGCAAGGCAACTTTTTGTCTTAACTGCTGTTGGGTAGGGGTTGGCTTATATCCTCAGCTATTTCTACTGATTCTCAAATCTTAGGTAAAGAGAATTGTCTGTCTTGCAGGATCTTTGTTTTGTTCTGTATAACCTTTGTTCAGTTTTATTTAGATCTGTAAGTCAGCATTTTAATTAATTCTTCAGTATAGTTTTAGCATATGCTGCTTGCCCGTGTTGGTTTGGGCAAATGTTTTGGTTGTTTGCATGACATTGATTCAGAAGTCCATAGTTAGCTTTAGTACCTCAAATAATTACATATTTCACTTACCAATTTTGTTCTTGTTCAGTTAGTATGCTGATAAGGTAGTTTGCTCTGACCTTTTCCACAGTTATTTCTAGTTTTAAATATTTTTTCTTTTGTTACTCTTTTTAAATTACTTTTTCTTGAAGAGACACAATTATTTTGCTGCTCGTTCAATTTTGCACATTAAGATATTTTATAGACCGTGAACCACTCTCTATTGATCATGACAATGTTTTTATTTTTGGTGTGTTGAATGGGTTGCTTACTTCTGTTTCTGGATCCTCAACATCTCCTTGATATTTAACAAAACTTGATTTTTCATCTCGTGTCTGTTTACTTTCCGTAAGCCTCTGGTGGGGTGGGATGTCAAAAGCTTTTTGACTTTGAAATTAAATGGCAGCTGGTTTTTGTTTAGTAATTACCTTTTTCAACACAAAGAAGTTTAGAATGCTGATTAAATGGGTAATTTTTTTTTAATTTCCACAGTTCTTCCCCTCCCTTCTTTTTTTTTCCTGTTATATTTATTGACTTGTGGTAATGCTTCTAGTTGAGAAAGACTGGGTCCAAAGCAATTATATCAGTTCAGAACTTTTCAAATCATAAAGTAGCTGTAAGTAGAAGTAGCTTTTAATGGTGAAGAAAGGTGCAATCCACAGATCTATATACAGAAATCATAATTTTGCAGTGTTTTGTGTTTCTTTTCACCCCTTGTGAATAATGGTCTAACAGTCTTTGTTTGAACATAATCCATGTAGCTTTTAGATTAACAAGAGAAAAAGGATTCACCTTTTGAGGCCAAACCAGGAGATCTGGCAGATCTGGGAGTTCGGAAGAGCTCCCATGGTATCAGTTCAGGGCTTTTGCTATGCACTGTAGACCTTGGCAGTAAGAAGGTGGTGGAATATATCTTTGAACGCAAGCTCCTGGGGGGAGAGTGGATTGAAAAAATATAGAATTGAATATTCTTGGCATGCAGTGCAAGTACCTTGGCTTTCTCAGTTTTTAATAGGCCATGTAGACAATGCAGTTATTTCTGTTGTGCTGCATTCTTAGGCCAGTGGGTTTTTTTTTCCACTCCATAAATTCTGTAGGTGAAACAGCTGAGAAACCGTGCTGATGAAGATGCCCGGATGATCCACATGAGTATTCAGATGGGTAACGATCCGCCTATTTCCCTTCGGAGAGATCTGGAGCATTTAATGCTTTTAGTAAGCCCTATTTTATTTTAAACTACTGTGGCAAATAGTGATTGTGACTTTCATTTTTCGACAAAACCTGTATCTGAATGATACCATACAGTGCTGGATCTTCACTTGTTCAGATTAGGGTTTTTTTTCCTTAAATACAGATACTTTTCTGTAACTTTTCATGTCAAGGAATTAAGTTACTGCCTTGGCTTCTGATGTTACTCGTTTTAGTTGTCGCTTACTAAGTAAATACTGCATTTCTTACATTTGAAAGTTTTAGGGGGTTTACCCCACTATTGACCCTCTGATAAACAATTGAAGTGTTTAAATAATTCTCATGTTGATATATTTGTAATAAGAATTTTGGAAGACTGTTTTGTATTTGTGGTAGGGTAGCCTAGGCAGTGTGACCCCATCAAGGCTTGTGAAATTTCAAATCCCCTAGTTTCAATAGAATTTCAACCAAAAGTGTACATTTAAAAAAAATCTTTCTGTTTCATAGTATTTTTGATAAAATAAAGAAAATGGAAACAAAATAAAAAGAAACTGCAAATAATTATATTTTTATATTTTTAAAATATTAGTCAGGGTTACTTAGCTGTGCTTTCAAAAAAGCCCATATTGGAAAACAGATTTGCGTATTAAACAGGGCATTTTGTATTTTCTGCTCATGAATTACGTAAAAACTTGTACTGCCTGTCTTTTCCAAAGGTGACGGGTGTAGGACATTTGCAGGAAAATTTTCAGTGAAATGCTTTCTTAGGCAGCTCAGAGATACATAGTAAACTTAAATGAAATGAAAATCTACTCTGAGAAATGTATATGCCCAGATAACAGGTAAGATTTCCATTCATGGTATTGGCTGAGTCATTCAGTATACAAAGGTATGCATGTAGTTATTTAAAGAAAGATAATGCTGTTTTCTTACAACAATTCAATCTGTAATAATTAGATAGAGAATTATTTAAGTTTCACTGATATGTGTGTATTGAATCTCCCTGACTGTCACTTGTTCTGTTACTGTTATTTAGAAGCTCTCATTTTCAGAGAGTTTTAAAAAGTAGAACACCAGCTGTGGGATGCTTTGTCTCTCAGATGTGTCTAACTAATCTAGAAGCAGTGCTTATTGTTGAAGTAATTGTCTTTGCTTCCTGTAGCTGATATTTTTCTAACATCTTCCTTTCTCTGTTAGATTGCTGAGCTGTATAGGAAAGACCCCTTTAATCTGGAACTTGCTCTTGAATACTGGTGTCCCTCGGAACCCTTGCAGACATCCACCATCATGGGATCCTACCTCGGAGTAGCTCATCAGCGACCCCCTCAGCGCCAGGTTATCTACAGTTTCTTCAGTGATTATTAGTAACATCAGACTAAAGTAACAAAAAAACCCCAAGCAATAAAGTTTTTGGTATCCTTATTACAGAGAGCCTCTAAGAAGATGTTACCTTTTTTCAGTGGCTTATATGCATGTGTCTGGTTCTGCATGGCTTGGTTCTCGCTGCTTGTCAATAAACTTGACAAGAAAAAGTCCTAACAAACCTCCTTGAAAATGTGGTTTAGGTCTGATGAGTTGTAGTTTCTAAATGAATTCTTACACTGCTCTGGTGTTTTCTGTCTGATGACTTCTACATACCTTTTTTGTGTAACTGAGAAATTAAATTAATGCTAAAAAATGTTTTTATTAACAGCAGTTATTAGTCTTTTAGGGGGTAAATATCCACAAGAATATTGTAATTATTTAAAGTCCAATGATTATAGTCCATGATAGAAAGAAAAGTTAAAATTAGAATGAAAAAATGATATAAACAGATGAAGCAGACATGGCAAAACTCTTTGGATACCTGAAGTGCTGTCAGCCTTCAAGGGTTCTTGAAGGACTGTGTAGCATTAAGCAAAACCTAGTATGAGACAAATTGGACACAGCTCCAGACTCACCCAGAATACAGGCAAGTTAAGTTAGGGCCAGCTGCTATCTGCAAACACCCTAATATGACCCTGGAAGTTAGCACTGTTTGTGAGTCACTGTGCACAAGGTTTATGACAAGCCCAGTGAATTCTTTCCTGATCTCACTTGCACTGTGAGATGTGTTAGTAATACTGCTGTGGAACATTTCTGAGGTGAAGTGAATTTTATCACTAGAAATACAGAAATGGAGAGTTAGTATCATTTACAATCACATGAATTATTTCAGTTTATGTCCTCTTTTAAGCAAATTTTTCACCTTCAGGGAGACTGAATAGGCCAGATTACCAAGGAACTTTTTTTTATTGGAGTTGTGATTCCACCTGTATACCCCACCCCAATTACATTAGAATCTGTTTTCTAACTTTTGCTGCCTAATGTTTTGAAAATATTCAGATTTACATTTTGTTGTTTATTTTGGTTTGGGGTTTTTTTTGTTGTTGTTAAAAACACTGATCTTTATTTGTTCTAGGTTGTCTTGTCAAAGTTTGTTAGGCAAATGGGAGATCTACTTCCTTCTACAATTTACATCCCATACTTGAAAATGCTGCGGGGACTGGCTAGTGGGCCTCAGTGTGCTCATTACTGCTTTAGTTTGCTAAAAGTCAATGGCAGTAGTCATGGTAAGAAAAGTGACACTTCAGCCCTTTCTCAACTCCTTTTCTTTTGAGAAGTGCAGAGAGTCATTTCAGATGAATTGTGGCTTCATACTTTTAATATGTCATTATTACTACAAAGACAAAATTAGAAGGCTTTCCTTGAACTTGTAATTTGGACAAAAAAGGACTGTACAGCTAATTAGATGGCTGAGCAACCTAGCATGCAATTCACACCATGAAATGATGCATTTTTTTTAAAACACTGTCTTAACACCTCAAGAAATGCAGACTATCAATGTTGCTTATTATAAAACAAAAAATGAGTAATTTCTTAAAGTTAATCATATTTACAAAATATACCATGTAACTTTGCTGAGCTGACTATTTCTCAGAAACACTTTGTTCTGTTAGGATTTTTTGATGCATGTATAATAGCACTTTCTCAAAGTAAGAGATGCTGGTCAGTCCTGTGTTTTGCATTTCTTTGGCATTGGTCAGATTATAAAAAAATACCAACCTACTTTGAAGATTCAAATAATGTTGTAAGGATTCCTATTCATGAAACAAAAAACTTATTTGTACTGGTTTTTCATATTAGTACCTTTCTGTGTCAGTTAAAGACAGAAACAAACAAAAAATTCCCAAACCTGAATGACTTACATTGGAAACAATAGCTTTACTTTGAACTTTATTTTTTCCTTTGGATAAGAAAGTTTTCCTTTTACATTTACCTACCCTGTTTGTCACCCCGTGAAAGAGTATAAAGAAAATCTTGTCACCTGTTGTCATTTTTCTAGCGGAAAACATCCAAGGAGCAGGTGGCAGTCCTGTCTCCTGGGAGCATTTCTTCCACTCTTTGATGCTTTATCATGAGCACTTAAGGAAGGACTTGCCAAGTGCAGACAGTGTCCAGTATCGTCACCTGCCTCTGCGAGGCATCACACAGAAAGAACAGGATGGATTAATTGCATTTTTACAGCTGACCACTGTTATAGTCAATTGGGTAAGCAACCTTTTATTTGGTTTTCCTGTTAATTCTTCTGTTTCCTTGCAAGTCATCATCATTCAGTTGTGAAGTTCTCCTTTATCAAAAAGCTATGTAGGGAAAATGTAGCCAGCAGTTGTTGTCATTTGATTAGTGAACTTCAAAAGTATGGCAGGTGAAGCAGGAAGAGAGGGCATCTTTTCCTGTGTTGCAGGTGTTACTGATTTTCTTGATTCATTGACACTGGTGGTGATAATGGAGATGTCTTTCAGAAATGAGGTATATTCATGGTAAATCGCAATGAAGTAGGAGAGTTCTTTGCATTTATTTATGAGTTTGAAAAGGCAAAAGTAATAGTTGAATTCAAAAGGAAATGGTAGAAATTTATCAAGGAAACTGATCAACTATGAAACTTGCCCCCAGACTTATGATTTAAAATGTCCCCAAACCAAGAGTATAAAATGTGCCATGAATTGACTGGAAGAGGATTCCAGACAATGAAACTGCAGTGCATAATTTCATATTGTGAATTGTTTGGGTAATTCTGAACAGTGTAGAATTCAGCTCTTCAGTACCCACCAGACTTTGCAGCCTAAAAATTCTGTGATACAGTGAGATAGCCTTGTTTTTGCTGGCAGAAACACAAGACAAATCAGTGAAACTAATTAGGCTTTTTAAAAATCATCCTTGGTGGGGGTGATAATGGGGTGATCCTGTGTAAACTGTAATGTCAGTGCTGGATAAGTGTGGGCAAGTGAGAACTCTTAAAACTAGTATTTCCTGGCATCATCAAATCATAATATGGGGTGAATTAAATTTGTTCTGAATGTGCAGGGATTTACCATTTGATGAGGGTAGACGCTTGCTGCTGTCCAGTGCTTCATCTTAGAGTCCCTAGTGAGCTTACATGAGTGATGATCCTGTTCTTAAACAAATTAACGTAATTTCCTAGCAAATGTCCAAATGCAGTGTAAATTCAGAGACATTTATAGAAATAGAAATATGGAGAAAATGTATAATAGAAATATTAATAAAAGTTCCCCTACCAGTGCTTGAAGGAGCTGTCTCAAGTTTGAATACTTAAAGACTAATTCCATGAATGTGTGTCTACTAAAAAAAAAAATGGGTTGTTTTAAGAAGCTTATATTATCTACACAATTTTTCTGTGTGGATAGTCACAATTTTAGTACTTGTGAGTCGTTATATTGGGTTTTTTGTTTGAATAAAATGGTTGGGTTTGGAATTGTCTGCCATTCTTCTGATGTTTCGTGTACCTTGAAGTACAAAGGAGAGTCTTTGATACTGAGCTGTGAGTTACAGATTGTAAGACATGAATAACCTTCAAAGTAATAACCTGCAGTTTTGTTTTCTGTTGAACTCTGTAGAGTGAGAATGCGCGCTTGGCTCTTTGTGAGCACCCTCAGTGGACACCAGTAGTGGTCATTCTGGGACTTCTGCAGTGCAGCATTCCTCCTATTTTGAAAGCAGAGTTACTAGAAACCCTTACTGCTTTTGGAAGATCTCCTGAAATAGCTGCTTCACTCTGGCAATCCCTGGAATATACACAGGTATTTTAGGATTTTCAGTGCTTAGAACTATAGTCTCCCAGTTTGTTGGAATTGCCAGTAGTGTATTCAAAATAGAATTGCATTTCCTTCTAAATTTTCTTTTGACCATTGTTGAATATAATTCTTTTCACCTAGTTAATACTTAGGAATGATTTGAAAATGACGGTATTGTTTTATGCCTCAGAGATCTCATTGGCTGTGCTCATTTTACATAAATACAGATTTCCTAACAGACAGTTTGAATTGTAACCATTGGTTTATTTTCAATTGCTAATAAGAGACCCCAAGACCCCAACAATAATGATGTTACCACCTTTTCTTCTTAATTTATAATATTCCTTAAAATATACTGTTGTAAGAGATAATGAGGGAAATGTCTTTACCCTAGCCAATATAAAAAAAATCATTAATGTGAAAGGATGTAAAGCTGGAAGCATATAAGTGTAAAATGTATAATTCAGCATTTCAGACTGAAAGATGTTGGCTTCTTACTTTTTAAGAGGATTTAGAAAACCTCTTCTTGAATCTAAAAGGTGATAAGTAGCTTTTACTCGATAGAAATTATGGAGATGCATTTTAATTATTTGAAATATGTTTGTTTTAATTTCTCTTTCTGTTTTGAAGATACTACAAACTGTTAGAAGTCCAGGCCAGAGACAAGCAATTGGTATTGAGGTAAGTTTCCCTGTACGCAGGCAGCCTCTCTGATCATCTGCATATGAGTTCAGGAAACAGTTGCAGAGGCTGCATCTGCTGCGTGTCCACGGGAAACCTTTCTAATAGGCACTGTTGTTTTACTGATTTGTAATTTACTTTCAGGTCTGCTTGTAAGATCTGGAAAACTTTATCTATTTTTGCATCTAGTGCAACTTCATACTAGTAACAAAACAACATCTCAACCCTTGATTCCTTATGAGCTTTTCTTGCTAAGCTTTTCCTATTTTCCTAAACTGGATGCACTTTTGTCAAATCTTGGTACAGCTCACTTTGCTTCTAATAACAGCGGCAAATAAAAGCAAAGCATGTACATGTTGAGGCATGTTATCTAGTAGCTTGAGAGGAAGCATATTGCTGAACTGAAGTAACAGTACTGAGGCTTTGCTGCTTTTGCTCTGCTTGTGGTGTATTGTAGACAAAAATGCTAAGTCAATTCACTGTAAAGTGATTCGCAGATGATACTATTATATTATTTGCTGCCATTTGTTTCTTCATCCCCCTAAAATCTGTGATTTTTCTCCTTCTGTTTTTTTTTTTTTTTGTCCTCCTGGGAAGGTTGAATTGAATGAGATTGAGTCCCGATGTGAAGAATATCCTTTAACTCGTGCCTTCTGTCGACTCATCAGCACGCTAGTGGAGAGTTCATTCCCAGCTAACTTGGGAGCAGGTCTCCGCCCCCCAGGCTTTGATCCCTATCTCCAGTTCCTCAGGGACTCCGTGTTTCTCCGATTCCGCACCAGAGCGTACCGGAGAGCTGCTGAAAAAGTAATTTTTGTTTGTAATATTTTTTTCCTTAGGATGTAGTTAACATGATATGACGGTGTTGATGTGGCTTAGATGTTGAGAAGCTGTACAAGTTTGATGCAGCAAAAGTAACCTACAGCACTTCATAGTGTTTTGGTTCTGTAAACAGGTGATTTTTAAACTCATGAGTCATCAGGATATACTTCAAAGGAGCATGTATCAAGTATCCTTTAAAAAAAGTTTATATTGCTAAATTTCCATCTGCTGTACAGGATTTCACAACTCTAATGGCTAATGACTTCTGAACGTTACATGCCCAAATCTGCAAGTCAGAGTTGTCCTTTTCTCAGTGTTACTTCAGAAAATATTTCTGACTTGTTGAACTAAGGAATTTCACTTTGGTTTACCATACTTCTGAATGAAAGCATATGCTAAGTTGTATTCTGGAAGTCAGGTATTCATGATCTATTCTTAGCTGTACATGTAATAAAGGTTCCATATTGCTTACAGTTCCAATATACTAAAATGTGTATTGTATAATAGAACCATAAAATAGATAATAAATGTGTTTCAGTGTTCCATTTTACTTCAGAAAGAAAGGTTGGTCTTTCAAATTATTTGGCAAAATGTTGTATTCTTTGTCGTGTTGGTCTTGTTGCTGCAGTATCAGTCTTTTTCTGTGTATGACTTTCTCTTTGTTTTGTGATTCTCTGCAGTGGGAAGTAGCTGAGGTAGTCCTGGAAGTGTTTTTCAAGTTGCTGCGGGACTACGAACCTCAGCTTGAAGACTTTGTGGACCAGTATGTGGAGTTACAAGGTTAGCTTGTTCATTTGTTCATTGACAAGGGGAATTGTAACTTGTTTTGCTTTGTTGCCTTTTTCAATATTCCAAATAAGCTGGTGGAAAGTTAGACCAAGGCTTTAAGATATGAAGATGTTCAAAAACTGTCCACATACTTCTGGGATCTGCATTGCTGATTCATTAGGGCTTCATGTACACTGTTTTCTACTTCCCTGTCTTTAGTAGGAGGATGACTTCTGTCTCTTTCATTTCTGATTTGGTTGAAAAGCAACATTTGACACTTTAACAACACCTTGGTTTTGGGCTTGTTCCTCTGGATTACTTTGGGCTGTATCTAAATCACCACTTTTCAGAGGGTTAATTTAAAGGGGTTGTTGTATTTGCTATATTCCCTTTAATATTAATATTATTGCTATATTAATTATTCAGAGTAGACAGTACAATAGAACTGTAGCCTGAAGTAATGTAATTCTGGACAACTATTCTTTAAAAGGCCAAAGTAGATGACAGTTGCCTCAATATAGGAAATTTAAGGCTTATTTGGGCTCCAGATTTTTTTTTTCTTCATATGAGGTTTCTTAGCATGAATTCCATGCTGATGTCTGTGGATTTGCTTGTAGAAGTACAGAGCTGTGAGAACCACTTAAATGAAAACAACTTTAGACATATCTTTCCAGTCACCACACCTCAGTCTGGGAGGTCTCTGCTTGTACTTTGAAAAACAGTACTTGGTAGCATAACTAGCTCTGGAAATTTTTGTTAGCTCATTCCTGTCCTCAGCTAGTCCTTGAGCTTGTATGATTATTTGTGGGTCATATATATATACCGGAGAAATAGGTCAATCTACTTTTGACTAGATCCATTTTTGAATGGATTCACTATGTGGCTCCACAGTGGCATGGCATGTGACAGAGCAGCACAGACACAGAATGAACGAAAGACAGGGATTGTTTAAGCTGATGGCAAAAGAAACTGTACCCATGTTCTTACTTCCATACTAAAAAGATTCTTACTGTTCTCCTCCTTGTCTCCACCATCATTTACTAGAAGAGTAGATAAATTAGAAGCATTAGTCTTTAATTTCATATCAGTGAAGATCTTTGTGTTTCAGGCTAGTAGTTGCAACAGACATGGAAGTGTCTGTACTCTGTGAGCATCAGGGGTTAAGAGGACTGTCCTTTTGACTTCTAGAAATAGATTTTCCCTCATCCAGGTCTTCATGCAGATTTGGGTGGGGATGTAAACTTCTTCCTCTTTCTTTTTTGTTTTACAAAATGATTTCATGTGGCTCTGGTGTGGTATGAAGTCCTAGCATTGATTTGAATCCAATGTCAGATCTACTTAATGGAAGTCTTAGATGGTTAAAGTTGAAATTGTGCTATTAGATATTGAAAAGTAATGGTAATTGCCATTACAACTCTTCCCAAACTTCTAAAATTACCTCAGTGGCTTCTGTGTAAAGAAAGACTCTGAAGGCTTTGTATGCAGCATGTTTACTCTATTTAGATGTTGCTTACAACCATGGAGGCCGATAGGTTTTGTACCTTATGCTAGCTTGAGTAATGGAAGGCTTCACTAACAGAGGGGGTTTTTTTAACCACTTCTGTCTTTAGGAGAAGAAATAATAGCATATAAACCACCTGGATTCAATTTGATGTATCATCTATTGAATGAGTCCCCAATGCTGGAACTTTCCCTTAGTTTGCTGGAAGAAGGGGTTAAGCAGCTGGATACTTATGCTCCATTTCCTGGTATGTGCCTAGAATTTATTTTTAGTGTGAAGTTAAAATGTATAATAAGTAAGATATAAAGCTGACAACGCATATCTGTAACTTAATGTTGTTTCTCTTGTTTGTAAAAATTGTGTTTTGGGGGAAGTTTTCCTACTAGTAATCAACTGACGGGTTCTTTCTTGTTGCAAGGCTTGATGAATGTGGTTTATGAATGTAGTCTGTTTAGCTGCTTCTTTGTGTTTCTTACGTTCTTTTTGCACCGCAGGGAAGAAGCATTTAGAGAAAGCTGTACAGTATTGCCTTGCACTTCTAAACTTAACCCTACAGAAGGAGAATATTTTTATGGATCTGTTGAGGGAGAGCCACCTCTCTCTTATTGTCACTCCACTGGAGCAGCTACTTCAAGGAATCAATCCTCGCACTAAAAAGGCAGATCACGTGGTGAATATCGCTAGGTACGTGCAAAGTACTAAGAAGGGAGGAGTTTTGGATGCATAGAAGTGTTTGGCTCCCAAATCCTTTCATTACTTTTACCGACCAATGCTTTTCTTTACACAGAACATCTCGTGATTTGTTGGTTTTTTTTTTTTGGTGGAGGGAAATGTATTCACAGGTGGTATGACCTGTGATTGTCCAGTGCAAGACTGAGATTTGCTTTCTGAATTTATCCTTCCCTCCTGAGTTCTTCCTGACTGCCTTATGTGCAGTGATTCTCTTGCATATAGTTTTGATTTTGCCCCAGACTTCAGTTGTCATAGAGTGGGAAAGTTAAGCTTCATTTGATTGATACTGGCCACATTTTTTACAGTACTGTCCATTAGTTACTATATTAAACGTATCAGGTTAGTATCCAAAACTTGCTTTCAAATGTGAAACTTTAGGATTTTCAGTTCCCACTGACCACCCTCTGTTAATTTTTAATTTTATAATAGTGATATTCTGGCATGGAGTGCATTAAAATACTGAATTCTTTCTGTATATGTGTTTTGCCTTTAATTTATGTTACTTTTTTGCTGTAACAATAGTCAACAAATAGTTTTTAGAAAGTGTTCCTTTTAAGATCCTTTTAATTTTTTAAATTATCTTTCCTGTTTTGAGTACATGCAGTTAGCTAGTTTTGGTTTTCAGTGTTGCTTATTTTTGTGTGATCTGAAGGGATTTTCTCCATGTTTCTTGTGTGAGCCTGTGAGCAGTTGTTTTTACTTATCTTGCAGTGTTCAATGTAGATTTTTGATAAAAAGAATGGTAAAAATTCCAGGAAATGTTATTATCCCTACTCAGCCTACTCCTCTCTCCGGATGGAAGAGTACTATTTCACGTAGAGTGAAATTTTGTTTGTAGCTTTAGTATTATCTCATGTAATTTGATTTGTACATGTTTTAGTTCTAAATGTTATTTAATTTCCCCTCTGTGCATCACCATCTTGAAATAGTAAAATTCTCAACAATTTCTTTACAATAATCTTGTATTTTTGAAGGTATCTTTACCATGGAAACAGCAACCCTGAACTGGCTTTTGAAAGTGCCAAGATTCTGTGCTGTATTTCTGATAATTCCAACATCCAGATAAAGCTAGTTGGTGATTTCACACATGATCAGGCAAGTGTCTGTTTCTTTCAATCTGGAAGGAGCAATTAATGGAGAAATACTAGCGCTCCATCAAGTTACTTTGAAGGATGGGTATCCAGATCAACTACGTTAAAACTATGTATTTGTCTTATATCTACCTACCTCCAAGTATCTTCTACTGTGGCCTTGTGAAGAACAATTATTTCATTGATTGATAAAACCAAAAATCATAAATGTTTGCAAGAAGGAAAAGGGCAATATTCTCTGATATAGAGAGACTATTTTGTAAGTTTGTAGTCTTCAGTCTATGAGGATAGTTTAGCATATATAACAACAGTAGAGTTTTTTCTGTGTTCAGTGGCTAATTGCTAACCTGTGCTTAGAACAGCTGTGACTCTTAACTCCTGATTATTAGCCAGGTTCTATAATTTTTGTCTAGAACTTCTGTCAACTTATATGAAAAGTATTGCTTTTAATACTCTTAAAATTCTCTTCATTTCCATCTTTCCATTGCCAAAACCAGAATATTAGCCAGAAGCTGATGGCTGGGTTCGTGGAATGTTTGGACAATGAAGATGCAGAAGAATTAATTAATCCAGATGAAGGTATGTAAAAGGCTTCTTAAAATGGCTTTAACTGTTTTCTTTTGCATGGAATGACATTAATGAAAGAGGTGAAGAAAATGCTTTTAAGTCAGGAAGCACTTCTCCTCTGTTGTTTTCTGTGGAACTGGACCTTTAACAGAATGAAAAGCACCAATGTCTTGTTAAGATATGTTCACAGTATGATGAGCAAATTACAAAC